>PVHP010030857.1:0-21460 GCA_004024765.1 Zapus hudsonius | reverse complement strand
TTTTTTTTTAATTTATTTTAGTGATTTATTTGAGAGGCAGAGGGAGAGAGAAACAGAATGGGTGCTCTAGGGCCTCCTGCCACTGCAAAGGAACTCCAGACTCATGTGCCACTTTGTGCATCTAGGTTTGTGTGGGTACTGGGGAATTGAGCCATTGTAAGCAAATGCCTGTAACCACTGAGCACCTCTCCAATCCTTCATTTCTTTCTTTTTTTTTTTTTTTCGAAGTAGGGTCTCTCTCTAGTCCAGGCTGACCTGGAATTTACTATGTAGTCTCAGGGTGGCCTCGAACTCATGGCAATCCTACCTCTGCCTCCTGAGTGCTGGGATTAAAGGCGCCACCACTCCTGGCTCCTTTATTTCTTGAGACAAGATCTCACTCTGAAGCCCACGCTGACTTCAAACTCACTCTTCTCTCTCTCTCTCTCATTCTTTCATTCTCTCCCTCTCCCCCTCTGTGTGTGTGGCCTCTATCTCAAATAAATGAATAAAATACTTGAAAAATAAAAACAAACCCAGAAAACTCCTGAATCAGTAAGAGACTAAGGGCTGGAGAGATGGCTCAGCAGTTGCAAAGCCTTCGGCCCAAGTTCAATTCCCCAGTGCCCGCATAAAGCCAGATATACAAAGTGGCACACACATCTGGAGTTCCTTTGCAGTGGCAAGAGGCTCTGGTGTGCCCATTTTTCTCTCTCTTCTCCTTCCCTCCTTGCAAATAAATTTTTAAAGATATTTTTAAAAAGAGAGACTCCAGCTCAAAACAAGACCTGGCATGGCAGGACACCTGATGTCCCAGCCATCATAGACAAGCACACCCTGTCCCAAAGTACAGAGTATGGGTCCCACGGGGCACATACACATGCATACACCACACCACTCCATTCACACACACACACACACACACACACACACACACACGAATGAAAGCATGCACACAGGCACGCGTGCACACACACCCACACACACATGTACAAAAGCAAACAGACAACTTGGTGGTACAGATGGTTTATCCAACTGTGGGCATGTTGGCCAGGAGAAAGTGACTGTAGCTGCCCACTCCAGGCTGTACTGGGTGACCCCAGAAGTGCCCTGCATAAAGAATGGGAGGTGAACAGTAGCATCCTGCTGAAACTCATGAAACTGGTTGTTCTATAAATCAAACTTCTTGCTGAGTCTGTGCTTAGGGGCTGTATTTCTGCCAGGACACACTGAAGCTTCTGGAGGGTGATGGGCCCATCATATGCCCCTCAGCATTGCTGGCTCTGCCTGGGAGTCCCTTTATTGGGGAGGGTGGCTGGGCCAGGCACATATAGCCATATTCTTGTCTCTATACCCAGACCCCAAGGCCATAGCCACACATTGAACACTCCCCTTGTGCCTACCTTGAGACGACTTCGAGCTTGTTGGTGGGGAGGGGGATCAGGCTCTCAAAGAGAAACTGGTAAGCAAGAGGAGCAGCTCAGGAGACCCCCCCACCCCACCCCTGGTACGGGACTATAGCAGTATATAGTCCTTCACATGTGCGCATGCCTAGAAGCTAGACACATCTGTGATCAAAATGAAATGCACAGAGCTGGAGGGATGGCAAAGCAGTTAAGGCTCTTTCCTGAAGAGCCTAATGACCTGGGTTTGATTCCCCAGTATCCACGTAAAGCTAGATGCACAGGGTCACATCTGGAGTTCCTTTGTAGCAGCTGGAGGTGCTCTCTCTCTCTCTCTCTCTCTCTCTCTCTCTCTCTCTCTCTCTCTCCCTCTCCCTCTTTCTCTCTCTCCAAATAAATAAAATAAATCAAACTGGATTTGATTTCCCAGTACCCACATAAAACCAGATGCACAAAGTGTCACATCACATACATCTGGAGTTCCTTTGTAGCAGTTGGAGACCCTGGCACTCCCCCCACCTCTCTCTCCAAATAAATAAATAAATAAATTTTTTTAAAAATGAAATGCACAAAAAAATGGGGCTGGAGAGATGGCTTAGCAGTTAAGGCCTTTGACTGCAATGCAGAAGGAACCAAGTTCAAGTCCCCAGTGCCCACATAAAGCCAGATACACAAAGTGGCGCATGTGTCTGGAGTTTGTTTGCAGTGACTGGAGGCCCTGGCATGTGTGTCTTTGTGTGTCTGCCTCTTTCTCTCTCACTCATTCCTTTCAAATACATTTTTTTAAAAAACGCACAACCTGTGCAACCTTCCCTGGAAGTCCTGCTCACCGGCACCTGCATTGGCTGATATTGGACAGATTATGCTGTGGCCGGTAGCAAACACCAGAACCTCCACATCTGAGAACAACATGGGTTTTGCTCTCTCTGGAGACACATGCCCAACACTGGACAGAAACTCCACCTAGTTGGGAGAGGTCCCACCTTGGCATGGTGAGCCAGCAAGCTGGAGGTGATTTAAATGAATTGACTCATATCCACAACTCTGACAAAGAGCCAGCCTTGTGCTGCTGATGACTTCAAGGTGGTGAGATGTATCACCTGTCCCAGCAGAGAACAGAAACCAAGTTCATACCAAATCCCAAGGCTCCCCTCAGCCAGGCTTCCCCACTGTGTGGTAAGGGCATCTCCCTCATCCAGGGCTGCTTGACTTTTCCTCCACCTAGTGAGCCTCTCCTCCTCCTCTTCTTCTATTTCTTTTTCTTCTTTTTCTCCTCCTCATCCTTCTCCTTCCCAGAGCTGGGGGTGGAACCCAGTATCATTTATGCAAACTACACAAGCACTCTGCCACTGAGCCCCAGCCCAATTCCTCTCTGTTTCTTTTTCTCAAAAAAATATTTATTTATTTATTTATTTACTTACTTATTTAAGGGAGAGAGAGAGAATATGAGCACACAAGGCCTCTTGCCTCTTCAAACAAACTCCAGATGTGCCTTTGTGCATCTGGCTTTTCATGGGTACTGGGGAATTGAAACACTGGGCTGCCAGGCTTTGCAAGCAAGCACTTACCCCAGCCCTAATCTCTCTGTTTCTAATACCTCATAACCAGGTTATTGGCAATCTTTTGGACTCTATTATCAAATACCCTATAGGAAGAAACTTCTTTCCCTGCCATACACCCAGCCTGGGCTAGACCACCCTCCTCTCTACCTCAACCATGGAAGTGACCTTCTCCTTCAGACCTTTACCCTAATGGAGGTTCTCCCCCCCAGTGGCTACAGGGATCCTTATAGGCATAAGCTGGATCATGTCACTGTTCTGCTCAAATCCCTCTAGGCTTCCTTCCTGCCTCAGCCATCATTACAATGACCTTCTCCACTAACTCACCTGCCTCTGGCTCCACTCCAGTCCCATTGGCTGGCTTGCTGCTCTGGGATAGTCAGTCTACTCCTGCCTGGAATACTTGCCACTCAGAGCTCAGCAAACCTCCCCCCCCCCAACCTCCTCCTGGACTTTGCTCTCAGCAGGCTCCTTCCCCTGTGTTCTCCTATCTTTTTCCTGTTGCATTGATTCTTTTCATTTACGTGTGTGTGCATGTGTGTGTGTGCGTGCGTGCGTGTGCGTGCGTGTGTGTGTGTGTGTGTGTGTGTGTGTGTGTGTGTGTGTGTACATATTGTAGTCAGCTCTACATTGCAGGGACAAACATCCAACCAGACACAGTTTATGGGAAGAACAGGTTTATTTCAGCTTATAAACAGCTGGATCCCTTGCATAGATCCAAGCAAAGAAAGACAACCAAACAGCCAGCGAACACCAAAAGCAGTAAACTGGAGCCAGCAGAGCTCAAACTGCTCTCTACACACCTAGAGTCAGATCCCACCCCCAGCAGGGGTGCTTGCTAGGGGCTGAAATTGCAAACTCAACTTTAATAAAACAGCTGAGTCTATGGGGCCATATATTTACATTATCACATTCTGACTACCACAGGATGTATGTATTTACTTAGTCATTTACTTACTTACTTATTTGCAAGCAGAGAGAGAGTGAGAGAATGGGTGCTCCAGACCTCTCGCCACTGCAAATGAACTCCAGAGGCATGTGCCACTTTGTACAACTTTGTGCATCTGGCTTTACATGGGTACTAGTGAATTGAACTCAGGCCATTAGGCTTTGCAAGCAAGCTCCTTTAGCTGCTGAGTTATTTCACTATGTAGTCTCAGGGTGGTCTCAAGCAGTGACCCTCCCAAGCGCTAGGATTAAAGGCATGCACCATCACAGGCCACACTGCTGAACCATCTCTCCAGCCCCCCTTATCTATTTTTAATAAAGAAATACTCAGGGAGGGTTGGAGAGATAGCTCAGTGGTTAAAAGCACTTGTCTGCAAAGCCTATGTAAAACCAGATGCAAAAAAAAAAAACACCAGATGCACAAGTGGCACATGTGTCTGGAGTTCATTTACAGCCGCAAAAGCCCTGGTGCACCCACTCTTTCTCATTCTCTCTCTCTCTCTCTCTCTCGCTCTCTCTAATAAATTCAATAAAATTAAAAAGAAAATAGAGAGAAAGAAATGGACTGAAGAGATGGCTCATGGCTAAAGCCACTTGCTGAAAGCCTGACTACCTGGGTTCGATTCCCCAGTACCCATGTAAAGCCAGATGCACAAAGTGGTGCATGTGTCTGGAGTTCATTTGCAGTAACTGGAGGCCCTAGTGCACCCATACTCCTTTTCTGTCTGCCTCAATCTAGCTCTCTTTCAAATAAATAAGTAAATAAATAAAAATTTTTAAAGAAAGAAATACTCAAGGACTGGGAAAATGGCTCAGTAGTTAAAGGCACTTGCTTGCAAAGCTTGTTTACATAGGTTCAATCCTCCAGTACCCACATAAAGCCAACCACAAAAAGTGGAGCATGTGTGTCTGGCATTTGGTTGCCCTAGAAAGAGGGCCTTGTTGGCACACACACACACACACACACACACACACACACACACACACACACGCACGGGCACGCGCGCGCACACATACACACACGCAAATGAAGAAATAAAATATTTTTCAAAAAAGAAGTACTCAGAGATTATCTTATATCCCCAAATTTGCATATAATAGTGTTCTTCATAGTGACCTCTTAATAGTAGTAAGTTGGAAGCAATCTACATGTCTAAGAAGATGGGAATTGTTCAATAAAACATGGCCAACCCTTTGAAAAGTTCTATTCACCAGTCAGCCTTTAAAATTCAAGTTCTCAAAAAATATTTAATGGTGTGGGGAGATGTCCAGAGCAAAATACTAAGTAAAGGAATAGCATATAGCTTGGAAACTTGAGCTGTGGATAGCTGGTTACTAGTACTCTTTAAATTGCACAGCTATTTTTTTGTATGTATTAATTCATTAATATGCAAAAAGAGCAGAGTACAAAACTATATGATCCCAATTCAGATTTACGTAATGTATGCATTCCTTTTGCCTCCACAATTTAGGTCATGGGCAGGGGGTTTGGTGGAGGAGGTGTGACCATAGAACTTTTCTAGAACCCACCAGTGAGGGCCTGGGAGTGTGGCTAAGGGGTAGAGCTACTGTTTAGCATGAATGAAGCCCTGGGTTCTAACCTCAGCGGTTAAGGTACTTGTCTCCAGTGCCTAAGGCCCCCAGTTCAATTCTCCAGTACCCACATAAGCCAGAGACACAAGATGATGACCCTGATACTCTCTCTTTCTCATTCTCTCTCTCTTTCTCTCACTCTCTCTCTATCTCTGCTTGAAAATGAATAAATAAAATAAAATAAATGTTAAGAGGGGCTCTTTCTGGGCTGAGATATTGAAAGATGTATATATTTTTCAAAATTTTGTGCAATGAATGTGGAAATAATAAGGCTTTAGAAATCAGGGTGGAGTTTTTAAGGACTTGGGTCAGCATTTTCCAAACACTAGTTTTAAGACACGTTTGTCGTTGACCAAGCCAAGATTCTGAAGGCCTGGGTGAACTTGACAGTAGACAGGTGAAGGGAAAGAACTTGAGCTAGAGCAGAACCAGCATGTAGATGCCTCCACTTTTTGGAGGAATGTGGCCTAAAGGAACAACTGAAACTGTGACCAAAGGAGGCATCATGCTTCCAGTAAAAAAAAGTATCTGAGGGCTGGAGAGATGGCTCAGCAGTTAAGACACTTGCCTCCAGTGCCTAAGGCCCCGGGTTCAATTCCCCAGGACCCACATAAGCCAGACCCACTCTGCTTGAAAATGAATAAATAAAATATTTTTTTAAAAGTATCTGAGCAATAGTAGTAACTGTTGAACCAGGCTTTAAAGAGAAGGTAGAGGGCTGGAGAGATGGCTCAGCGGTTAAGGCACTTGCCTCCAGTGCCTAAGGCCCTGGGTTCAATTCCCCAGGACCCACATAAGCCAGACCCACAAGTTGGTGGCCCTGGTGCTTGCTCTCTCTCTCTCTCTCTCTCTCTCTCTCTCTCTCTCTCTCTCTCTCTCTCTCTCTGCTTGAAAATGATAAATAAAATATTTAAAAAAAAAAAAAGAGAAGGTAGAGAGATGTGACCAGTTGGTGGAAAATTCAAAACAAAGTTCTCCCTGAAGTTGGAAGTCCAGAAGAGGTTCTAGGGGATTTATTCTTATTTAGAAATGGTGACATGCTTGGAAAGTTTATTGTTTAAACAAACGAGAAATGGCTCCATGAGAAGCTGCCCATGCCACTGACATTCTGAAATCTTTTAGCATGTAAGCTTGTCTCTCTTATCATAAATTAATGTGATAGATGAATGATAGATCGATGATTAGTAGATGGATGATAGATAAATAATAAATAGATGGCTAAATGATAGATGGTAGGTAGATGGATGATAGCCAGATAAATAAATAAATAGATAGTAGATAAGTAGACAATGGATAGACGATAGATAGATGAATGATAGATATATCGATTATAAATAGATAATAAATAAATAGATGTTAGATGATAGAGTGATGATAGATGGGTGATAGATAAGTAGATAGATAGATAAATAGATAGTTAGATAAATGATAGATAATTGATAGATAGATAGATGCTAGATAGATAGATAGATAGATGATAGATAGATAGATAGATAGATAGATAGATAGATAGATAGATAGATAGATAGATAGATAGATAGATGCTAGATAGATAGATAGATAGATAGATAGATAGATAGATAGATAGATGATAGACAGATGCTCTGAGCCTTTATTGTAATGCCCATGATCTCTCCAAGAAAGCTGTTTTCCATGTGCAGAGGAAGAGTAAGCCCCTCCCTTGCTGCTGAGCTGCTCATGGAAGATTCCGGGTGTTCCTTGACACAGGAGATGCCTGCATACTGATGTCACTCAAGAAAGGCTGCTCTGGGTCTCCAGGCTCTGCAGACAAGACTGGGAGCAGGGGCCTGAGCTGTTTCCTGGGTCCCCTCTGCAGGCCCCCGTTCATCTGGGATGCCATTCCTCTACACTCACTGAGTGTAGTGTGAGGCCACCTAGCCCTGGATGCTGGGGGCTCCCTCACTCTCCTGGGGGCCATGATTTCCTGATTGTGTTTGGGTGCTCTTCTGTGGGGGTGATCTGGCTGGCTGGCTATGGAGACTTCCTCAGGTCTCACATACAACCTGCAAAGGTTTCATCACCAAACCAGCCGTCCCCCTTCCTGCTGCCCTCTGCTCCCTTTACCCCTCTAAACTAGCTCAAAATCCCACCCCAAATTCCTCTCATTTCCCCTTCTTACTTCCCCCTTCCCCTTCTCCCCTTCCTTCTCCCTCTTCCCTCCTCTCTTCTTCTGTCTCCTCACCCCCTTCCTCCTCCTTCCCCTCATCTTTCCCTCCTCCCCCTCCTTCTCCCTCTTCCTCTCCATTTTCACCTTCCTCTTCCCTTTTCCTCTCCTTTTTCTTCCTTCCCTCCTTCCTTTCCTCCTTTCCTTCCGCCCCCTTTCTTTCCTTCTCCCTCCTCTCTTCCTTCCTCTTCTCCCCCTTTCTCCTCCTTCTCTATTCTAAAGACACAGGAAGTCCCCCTGATATCCTGTCCCAGTCATTGCCATCCATCCTGGGGTATTGCTAGAGAGAGCTGTATCTCCTCACCAGCACCTGTGCCAAGCACAAAAGCTCCAGGACAGGTGTGACAAGTGGAGAATCATCAAGCAAGCCTGTTTTTCCTCGAGGCCCAAATCCCACATCTGCTACCTGCTTACTCACTCCGGCCTGAGTCATCTGGGTTTCGGTGTGCCCTATCTCCACTAGGACTGAAGATGACAATCCTGTTTCCTGTCCCTGTTGAAGCTGCTGCTGTCCTGAGCCGCAGCCAGGCTGCTGCATGCAGAGGTGTTTTTCTGGCTTGCATCCATCTGTCTGAGCACATCACCACAGCACTGCCGACCTTCCTGAGGGTTTCTGTGTGTGATGACCGGGAACACCTGACCCTGGATTCCTATGCGAGGGTGCATGTGTTTATGTGTGTGCCTTGGGCACATGTGCCAATGACTGTCAAATAGCTCTGAGCTCCCTCTCCCTGAGGGTCCCCAATGAACTCTGGGGGCCCCTCCAGGCTTGGACCAGGGACAGGTTCCAGCCTGACCAGAGGAGTCTACATCTTCCTGTGGCTCTACCCCAAATCCAGGGACCTGCAAAATTCTGACCAAACTAGGGAGAGGAGTGCTGAGGTGGCCACCTTTCCCCACACGCCTTCATTTGGGGGATGGGGGTGGCTGCCAGCCATATCCTCTAAGGAAATGAGGCCCTTCCGTGCTTCTGTGTACTCTATGGCCCTGTGGAAGACTCCATAAGGTCCTCCCTGTCCCCCCACCGCCAGACTAAGCAGCGGGGGGAACACCTCACATGGTGTCCAGAGGGATTCAGCTTTGACTCACAGCCACAAGCAAATGGAGTGAGGATCCCCTGGCGCCCCGGCTCCCCACCCCCACTCTCAGGGCTGCTCTTCCCGCAAAATCAATCATCCTGCCACTAGGTTTTCGGGAAGTGGGGGGACTAGCAGGAGGGCTCACACTCCCTGGCAGGGTGGTAAGCCCTTGTGGCCAGTATGGGTAGACCCTGCTGGGCACCTGTCAGCACACTCCTAAAGACCTCCACCCGTGCTCTGGGCCCCTCCCCAGCTGGCCAACCCAGACCCAGAGATGAGAGGTGGGGTGGAAGGAATTCGTGGGTGGGGGGGGAATGTCAAGGCTGGGGAGGCAGGGGGTGGGTGAAGGAGGGGAAGCTAGAAGGAGGGACTTATAACCAACCAGCCTCATTTGTGTTAAGTGTCTCCTAAGCAGCAGGCTGGACCCGGGTCACTCACTATAGGTGCATTTAAGACCATCCCCACACCCTACCAGACCTGGGCTCAGGTCTTTTGGGAATTGGAGTCATTTGACACAGGGGTCTTCACTGTGCAGTGTGGAGAGCCTCATAGACCTTTTCCCTAGTTGGCATTCCCCTGGCTGGGGGGGGGGGGCACCACATGCTCTCTCTGGTGAAAAAGCCTCCATGATTGGGCAACAGATGAGCAGCCAGCAGCTCTCTCCCTCCCTCCATCACTGTTAATAAAGACCACCGAGGATGTGTCTCGGTCACACTGAGCTCTCGCATGCAAGACACTCTGTGAGGGTGGGCTGGGAACAGGGTCTGTTCTTTTCACCTCCATTAGCAAATGAGCAAACCGAGAACTCAGGTGGGGACAGACACAGCTGGCCAGCTGTATTCCCATGAGAACATGGCGCCTAGTACAGCCCTGGCTCCCTTGTGGCTCACCCAGCCAGCCGTGTCTTCCCTGGGCCTCTACGTCCCCCTCTGTAAAATGGAGTTACTGATCCCTGCCCTGCCCCAAGGGCATGGCGCAGGGAGCAACCGGTGCTACAGGCTGGGAAAGGCCTTTGGAAACCTCAAGGAGTTGCCAGCAAGCAGACGTCAGCAGCCCACGTCTGCTTCCAGCAGGGCCTCGCTGTGCCCAGGGGGCGGCCACCGGCTGGACCAGGGTTAGAGACCTGGCACTTTGCCCAACTTGGAGTTCCAGAACCATACGATCTCCTCTCTGCCATGGGCTCTTGAGACCCAGGCAGCCCTAGACATCCATCCCCCAACCCCAATCCCTGGGAAGGGGGCTTAGCGGTGGCAGGCCAGGTTGCCAATGTGAATATTAGCTGGTGTGAACTAATTTGATGGTGCCGATAAAGGCTGGGCGCCTGGGGCCCTGAGCCCCACCCAGCCCCCCCACTCCGCCCCCGCGATAACATCGGGGCTGAGCTGTCCCGGCTCCGCTCCCCATTCTCAGGTGATGAAATCCCGGCTCCATCGGGCTGGCTAGCGCTGCTCTTACCAAATCGTTGTAATTGAGATTAATTTGGGGGCGAATTGGGTCAGCCCTCGCAGGCACCCATTAATTAGTGAGGGAGGCTCAGAGCCCTAACAGCTGGGCCCTGCACCCAGCGGGCCTGGAGCCACTGGATAGGGGGCGCTGAGAGATGCCCGGTGGGATGTGTCCCCAGGGAGGGGCAAACTGGACAGAGCCTTTCCCAGCTTACACCAGGCCAATCCCCCAACCCGCTCCTCCAGAATGCTTCCAGAATGTGGAGGGGTGGGGAGGGGGCAGTGGGCCTTTGACTCAGGTCCAAAGGAGGCTCTGGGTCTCCAAGGGTTAAAGGACTCATTACAAGGGTGGGGAAGGGGGAGAGGTGCTCAGAGGCTCTTTGGACATCAAACAACGCTTGCAAAACTTCTAGATGAGTTAAGTGCAAATGAATTTGGAACAGACAATGAGGTTCCCTTTAGAGACACCTGGGCAGAAAAATGAAGGGAAAAGCGCCCCAGGAGGAGCTCATTTGGAGATTTTTTTTTCTCCTCCTGAACCCAAAACACACAGAGAAAACAAACCCACCCGTCTACACCAGGTGCCAGAGGCAGGCAGGCGCGCCCTGACTCAGTGCTGGGCTGGCATCAAGCTGGGTACACATGTGAGGCCCTGGGCACACACTAGGGGAGACCAGAGCAGCAAGGGTGTGCAGAGCCAGAAGTGTGGGGTACACATGCGCGGAGGTGGCACCTGTCCTGGGATGGAGCAAGCAGGAGGTGGCAGAATGTGGGCAGTGGGGGAGGGTCTACCCGTGTGTGGGAGCCTGTGTCTGCTGTGAGAGGTAAAATCCATCCTTAAGGGCCCCTGGCACCTCTTGGTCCACATACATGACTAGTGGGCAAGCCCCCTCCCCAGTAGCCAAGCAGGTAAGGTGTCAGAGTAGGGGGACCTGCCTGCCCCACCCCTCTCACCCAACTTGCTTGAGCTAATTGCCTGGTGCTTCATTTATTTATTTATTTTTCTCTTGTGACTCTTACAGAGGAAAAAAGCAGGCTGAGTCACAGTGAACTGGCCCTCTTCTGCCCACTCACTCTGTAGCCTTACCCCAACCCTGAGGCCCCAAAGACCTGGAGGAGGAGGCAGTAGTGGCCAGGGCTTGGCCCAGGGTGACTTCAAGGAGCCATGTTTCCTGCTGGGCCCTTGAGGTGTTCCTAAGGATGACAAGCACCCCTGCCTAGGGTGTGGGCCCTCCCTGGGGGCCCTAATGGAGCAGTGTCCTCACTACCACGCATTTGCAATTCATGGCTCCAGCTTAGATTGCATTAAGGTCCAGCTGTCACTTGTGATGAATATCTCTTGTTTTCCAGAAAAAAATGGACCCTGGATATGGAGTGACAAGGCCTCTGGAGGAACCCGGCTCAACCTCTTCCCGAGGACCAGGACATGACTGGTGGCCTACTGGCCTCAAACTTGAACTTGACTCCTCAGTGGCTCTCACTGGGTGTGGGTGGGGCTGGGGTGTGTGTGCAGACTTCTGCTTGCTAAGGTTACTAACCCTTCTATATAGTCCCATGAACTCAGCTGAGCTGCCTACTTAACAGATGAACAAACCGAGGTGCCAGAGAGCAAAGGGATGAAGATGTGTGGGTTAGAGGTGCCTAGAGAGGGCACGGGGTCCTGAGGAGAAGGTCTGTAGTCAGCCCTCAGCCAGCTAGGTGATGGCTAGGTGGTCAGTTGAAGGGGGGGGGGAGGCTCCTGTTGGCTATAGCCTCTCCTCAATGCTTAGCTGCTGTCTGCTCACACCCTGCCCAGGCTTCCAGGCAACCTCCCGATCCCACAGGCCTGAGGTTTGATGGGGGCAGTAGGACAAGTTTCCTCCTACCCATAATCCATAGCAGGTCATTCGGAGCCCAAATTAGCCAGAGGTCTCAGCTGGTCTCCCCTCCCATGTCCCCACCTCTCTGCTTCACAAAGAGACAGCTTTCCCTCATCCCAGCTCCCCTTACCTTTTGGAATAGGAAAGCTGAGAGAGGGTTGGGGAGATGGCTCAGTGGTTAAGGTGCTTGCCTGCAAAGCCTAAAGACCCAGGTTCAATTCCCTAGTATCTAAGTAAAGCCGGATGCACTAAGTGGTGCATGCATTCAGAGTTTGCTTGCAAACTCTGGCGTGCCCATTCATATTCTCTCTCTCATTGCAAATAAATAAATAAATAATATTTTTTAAAAAACCGAGAGAGACCTCCTCAGTGACCTAGTCTGGCTCAAGAACACACAGTGGCTCCCATTGTCCTCAGTATTTTTATTTTGGTTTACACTCTTACTGGCCAGGAACACTAACCCTTGAGTGCAGCAGACAGACAAGCAATCATTCCATCCATGAGTGGCTTGCCTTCCCATTTGTTGGGAAAAGAACCATAGTTTATGTGTCGTAGCTTTTATCTTCTGCCACTTCAACTCTGGGACTTGGTAACACCAATCCCCTCCTAACAGTTGAAGAAACCAGCTGAGGGCTCACAGCAGAGGGGCAGAGACCCTACCCTCAGCTGTGAACACTGTTCTGTACCCCAGGCCAGGAACAGCTCTAGCAAGGTGCAGGTGTTTGATGAATGAATGAATGAATGAATGGATGGATGAGAATAAAAGAGTAAGCAAGTGAATAGACTGCAGAAGACTGTGTATTCTGTAGGCTCAGGAAGAGTCTGAGGCCTGATGTACATGCTCCTGCCTCCCCATCCCCTGGGCCTGGGCACCAAATCAAAGTCCAGCTTCCATGGCACCCATAGGAGGGACAGGGCAAGTAGACCAGGAGGAAAACGCTTCCTCCTCCTGGGTGTGGAGCCCAAGCCTAGCCCCAGAGTTGCCTCTCCTGAGTGTCAAGCACTGTGCACAGAGGCATCACAGCATTGCCTCTCCTCTGTGACAGCCCGACTCAGAGGGGAGCTATAGCACCCCCAGACAAGAGGTGGCTGGTCTGGAGCTATAGTATACCTACCACCTCCTGGTGAGGGCCTAGCCTCTCCTGCAATGGGGAGGGACTCCCTTTCTGTGCTCACAAAGCAGCCATGGGCCCACCCCCATCAAAGTTCCTGTCTTGACAATTTTGGCCAGTGTGGAAGCCTGCTAGAAAAATCTTGTCCATTCTTGATGGGTGCCTGTTCCAGCGTGGCCCCAGGAACACCCCTCAGTACAGCACTCAAGAACAAGGGCAGAATCTAACCCTGGGTCCACTCCAGCAATGCACCAGCTCCAGTGCCCAGTGTTCTGGGACCAGACAGGCTTCCAGAATCCTGACAGGGTGAACGCCCGCCCCTTCCCCATATGAGCAGATGTCCATCTGTCTCCCAGGATGTGAACAGCTGAGCCCATTCTGGAGCATTCAGAGGCCAGGGTTCAGGGTCAGCATGGTATCCCCTCACCCAACAATAGCCACACCTTGCAAGCAAAGGCTGGAGCCAGGCACAAAGCATACTGGATCTGCAGCGAACGAGGTTCAATTCACACTTCCTAGGCTGTGTGACTTTGGCTACGAGCTTCCCCTCTCTGAGCTTCAGTTTCCTTATCTATAACAGACATGACGACATCTTGTATCATGATGCTTCTCTGATCCCAGCAGCTGTATGCCAAGTGCCAGGGAGCCAGTAGGGCTTGATAGATGGGTACACAACCCTGACCCATTGAGTAGACTGGATGTGTAATAGGGTTCTGTGAGCCAAGGGGTGCCATCCCTCACAGTTTCGGGTCCCCATGCACTCCTGCCATTAATCTGTACTGCTATGCCCTTTCTGCCATCTGTCAGCACCAGCTGCCATGAGTTCCCATCAGGGCATCATGCAAGCCCCATAGCTGCCCTAGGGACCCTGCCATACCCTGCCCCCATCTGCCCCAGCCTTCTTCTGGTTCCCAGATGAAGCTCCCCACCCCCACGAGTTCTCTATCCCAGGGGCACCCTCTTATCCTCACCCCAGGGTCTTCTCCACCCCTAGGGGCTCCTCAGGAAGCTGTGGGGCTCAGGGACTAGGCTATAAGCCCCTCTGTGCCCCCACCCCTGCCACACTCCATGGGGATCACACCACATCCTGCCTCAGGCCTGTGTCTATTTCATCAGGCCAAGGATTGCTTTTTAAATAAATCTAAAAACTCCACTTCCTCCTTGGCAAGTTCATTTTGAGTCATTTTATCTCTTTCCCCCCTATATTTTTCCCAAATAATGTGATTAAGTGACTCAGCGCCGGCTGCCTCTGGCAGGCCTGGCCTCTAATTCAGTTTGAGGACTGTCACCTTTGACCCCACTCCACTCTAGCTAAGAGGACACTTAAGCCATATTCCGCCGCTTCCTTCGGAGAGAGGCGGGTGGGGGGCTGGCAGGCGGTGGGGGCAGCGGGGGGCGAGGGGGGAAGCGAAACAAACTTTCACATAAAATTATGGTATATGGATAATTGAGAAGTTTAAAAACATGAATCTAATTGTACAGTCCCCGGAGAAACCCATATTGAGCCACCCTATAAGAGGCCTGGAATCTCCCGATGATGATTTATTGCTAAATCCTAGTATTTTTCAATACATTATAGTTTTTAAATTGTGTTTAAATTGAGTGTAGAGGAGCAGAGGCCATTAGGAGATGCAGAAATGATGATTATATTTAAATATTCATGCACGCAGTACCTTATTATTGAATCTGAACACTAACAAAATCAATATTAAGTGCGGTTTGACATGAATTTATTTATGAATTTCGACTTTCTAAGTACTGTATTTTTTCACTCAAAAATTGTGAGTATAATGTAGTAATGATATCAAAACACAGTGTCAGGGAGCATTAGCTGGGCGGTTATAAACCTCTGGATTAGGGGGCCCCAGATTGCCCTCAAAAGTGCTTAGTATACAAAACCCAATTCTTTTTTTCCTCTCTCTCTCTCTCTCTCCCCTGTTTCTGAATCGTGCAAATCCACATACACTCCCATACCCTCCAGAGAGGGTGGGCAGTGAGGGGAGAAGCTGATGTCCCTCGGCTGCAGCGCTCAGCTCCGAGGAGGCTGGGGTGCTGTGGTTGAGGGGTTCTCTACCAGGTATCCCCCCAGCCCTACACCTAGCCCCTCTAGTCAGGGGGCCTCAGAGGACCCAAGTGCAGACTCTCAAGTGGGCACCCCAGGAAGCCACAGCAGAAGGAGCTAAAAGAAAGCCTTTGTCCCAGGGTCAGCCAACTGGACATCACTGGGCAATTTAGGTACATCCTGTTGCTCAGAGCCTGGCCCTGGGGAGCATGCCCCCCACCACTCCCACTGCACCCCTTGGTGTGAGAAAGGGGCCTGTGTCTTTCTCCATTCAGAGCTTCTGCACATGGCCAGGACCCCTCCTCACCTGCTGTCCCCTCCCAACCTGGAAGGAAGACACCTGCAGCTGAAGAGTGCCCTAGAAGCCCGATGTCTCTTCACTGGCAGAGGCAGCCTGGGAGCCCAGCAAGGCCTGTGGTGGTCGCCACCCACAGGGCAGCACCCCTCTGTGTTGTGTTCACTCGCACCCTGGTCTGGTGTTGATAGACAGACAGACTCACTCACACAGAGTGAGTGAGGGGACCCCCGCCAATTGTCAGAGGGACAGAACTTCCTGACTGACACTGAAGTCTTGAGACATACCCTGCAACCCTCTGGGGACAGCCACACAGCACAACCCTCACAGGGTCACCAACTCATGACCCCACATCCACAAGCCTGAGACTACCCACCACCTTTCTGGGAGACTACCCCAACATGGTAACTAACACCCAGGCACACCCCTCAACCCCAAACCCCTAGGCCCTCCCACAGCCTTTAGAGTCTGCACACACCAATGCACACACATACCCTTAGAGCCATGGTCATCTCTACACACCCCAACACCCCAGCAAATACGGGGGACACCCCGACATGCAGGTGGGCCTGACCTACACATGGATGCCTGACATATGGGCACACTCAACCCTGACAGCCCACTTCTCACCCCACCTGTCATGGCAAAGAAGCCACCTGGGGTGGAGGGTCAACTGGCACTTAGAAGGTTGATTCAAAATATTCATCAGCCTTGTGGAGAGGGAGCAGCCCACTCAGGAGGAGGGGGAGAAAAACCAACCCGACCCTAAACTCTTTTCCCGTAAATCGATGTATTTTGCTATAATTTTATTAGGAATATAAAAGGGGCTTTTCAAAAGTGCTTAGGACGCAAAAAAAAGAGGCGGGCGATGGAAACATTAGTCTGTCTGTGTTAGCAAGCCCATAGTCACATTTTATTGTTACTGTCAGGATGCAAAAGCTACGCTTAAAACAAAATAATACATAATGTATTACTGAGGCATAAACATCAGCGAGCCGCAAGCGGCCGGCGTTTTTATTTTAAAAAGAAGATGCAAAAAAAAAAAAAAAAGGATGGAAGGACAGTGTGGGGGTGGGGTGGGTAGCATTCTCTGGGATCACAGGGGACCCCGGACCTAGAGGAGTAGGGGAGCCCAGAACTATTTAGGAAAGGGCTGACCACCAGGAATACGTCAGCTACAACACCACCCCTTCATTGGGTCCTTCCCTCAGGAGAGATCTGTCCCCAAAGTAACCTCCGACCCAAAGCCCTCTACTTCCAACTTACCCCTTAGCCTTGGCCCTTTGACTCACCCCAATTTTGATCCTCTCCTCTCTCAGGGAAAGAGCCTGGGAGCTGCTTTTGTCTTTGTTTCGCACTTAAGGCTCAGAGAGAGACTGAGTATCTCTAGGTTACACTGCCAGTGAGTGCTGCGGTCAGGGCTAGAATCCAGGGCCCTGAGGACCTGAGTTCAAGTTCTGTATGTCTTTGGCTGTGTTAGCTAAGTTAGCTAAGGGCTTGACAGTGTCCGGACAGGGCCCTGGGTGCCTGGATACTTGAGGTGGTCTCTGCTCCACCCCTGTCCCCTGCAACCTCTTTTTCAGCATAGGCAAGAGATAAATCCTGTCTCTCTGGTACCAGCATGGCAAAGCAGGTTTACCCTCTGGGAGACAAGTGGGACCCCACAGGGTCCTTGTCAGCCTCCCCTCCCCATGCTCCCTTGGCAGCAGTCCCCTGATCTTCCCTCTGTTCCCCAACACATTAAGCTTGCTCCTGCCTTAGTGCTGGGGGCCAAAGCCACTTTTGGCCTTTTCAGCAAACACTGCCTCCTCCAAGAAGACCTCCTGGCTCACCTAGTCTATCTTAGATCCCTGCTTCTCATTCGCTTGTTTATTGCTTATTTGGGCAAAAGAAAACAGGGACCTTTTTATTGGTTCTGAGTACTGAACTGGGGGTTGGGTCCTCTGTCCTGGACTCCCATATATAGTTCAGCGCAGAGAAGGGTAGATGAGGCACACAGCTACTTGTCTGTCATCTTGGGTAGCATCTGGATCACATCTGAGTCCTGTCCCCAGTGGGGGAGGGCCCATAGCTCACTATGGGTCACCTGGACAGTCCATCTCCCCAGGATGATTATTGTTCCCCCAATATTGGATGATTATTGTTCCCCCCAAGCCAGAGTCCCAGCCTAGGCCCACCCAAGCCTGTGTGCTTGAAGCCAACGCTTCCCCAGTTCTGCATCAGGTGGCCCACCTCAGCCTGTAACATCACATCGGGGCAACTCTTCCCAGATGTTCTCCAGCACTGAGGTCCCTCCCTCCCTCCTTCACCTAGCCTGCCCCAGGGAAGGGCCTAATGGCATCCATCTTCCCTCCCTCCTCTTCCTAGCCTAGCTTTCCCCTCCTGGACGATTGAAATCCCTCAATCCAACCTCTGCAAACTGTGCCTCCCACCGAGGTTTCCCTCAGTGTCTTGTACCAGCCCCAGGCAGAGGTAAGAGGATCCCCGTGAGTTTGAGGCCACCCTGAGACTACAGAGTGAGTTCCAGGTCAGCCTGGGCTAGAGCGAGACCCTACCTCGAAAAACCAAAAAAAAAAAAGGAACCCAGGACTGGAGAGATGTCTCAGCGGTTAAGGCACTTGCCTACAAAGCCTAATCTGGAGTTCATTTGCAGTGACTAGAGGCCCTGGGGCGCCCATTCTCATTCTCTCTCTCTTTCTCTCCTTGCAAATAAATAAATAAACAAAAATATTTTTTAAATGAATGGAACCCAATTGCAGAAGAGGTAGCAGACAGGATGGAAGAGCCGGAGGAAGGAGGGGTGTTTACAACGCTGCCTCCAGACAAAATGGCCATGTATTCACGATCTCACAGAGGTTGACCTACCTGCACAAGACCTGCAAAATAGGAGGAAAAAAAGATGCCGACAGCAAAATAGAAGAGACTAGTTGGAAAGAAGCAGAGATTTGTGGAGGGAGGATTCGAGAGGGGGAAGGGAAAGTGGCAGGAGGGGACTGTGATCGTGGTGTATTGTCTGTATGAATGGAAGCTGTCAATAGTATACAAGTCAAAAGAAGGGACGCCAGAGTCTCCTATTAGCTGTGGAACTTTGGATCTACCACGTTCCCTGCCTGTGCCTTGACATCTTCATCTGTAGAATGGGGACAAGAATGGGGGCTGCCTCACAGGGCCTTCAAGGGAACTCGAGGCAACATGAACCCCTTTAGTACAGTGCTCTTACGGCCTTTCATGGCACCCAGGGAAGGGATGTGGGAGCCGGAGGCTCAGGAAGAGCCAGATTAGAGGGTGCTAGACCTGCCCCACCCCAGCCTCTGGGGCAGGTTACCCACTGACTGAGGGCACTTGGCGCCACCTAGTGGTGGGTGCGAGCACTGGCGGGCCAGGCCCAGGAGGTGGGGGGGCTGGGGCAGGTTGGAGCTGAGGCCAGGAGCAGGCCTGGTCCCTTCTCTACTCGCCTGGAGGGTTTCATGGGAGAACAAGGCAGGACCACCTGTAGGACCCCCTATGCCCAGCTCAGAAGCCCAAGCCTTCCCCACGGCCAGCTTAGCAACTTAGCAGAGGTCCTGCACCAGAGGCAGACCCAGGCCGGCCCCCTTCCTCCTTCCTTCCAGCCTTCGGAGTCAGTTCTGGTCCCCAGTGTGTGCCAGGCACAGGGACGTGGAGGAGACCAGGCCAATGCCCACAGGGCAAGGCTCACATTGTGGGGGTGGGGAGGGGAGAGGACAAGAAAGTTCCTGAAATCTCAGCATGTTTGAATGAGCAGAGATCGCTAAAGTGCCAAGGGACACAAAAGTGAATGAGAGAGAGGGCAGAGAGAGGAGGTGGTGACAGAACAGGACAGAGCTTGCCCACTGCGACTGTGGAGCCTGGGCCTCTAAGCTTCTGTGCCCGCCATTTCCAGGCCTGACTCTGGGTAAGCAACATCACCCTCTGTGCCTCTATTTTCCCATTGCTAAAATGAAGACCAAGAGCTACTCTCGCCTGGGCTTGTCTCCAGGACTGAGGGAGGCTCAGAACTGGGGGGAGGGGTGATAATATTTAAAAATTGAAGCTTGGGCCTAACTAAGGTACAGCCACTTCCCTTTAGACCCAGGCCCACCTTCTTCATTACACACACACATATATATGCACATGTATACATATGTGTGTTCATACACATATACATACGTACGTACACATGTGAACACACACAGACATATATACATGCATACATACATACTCACACAAACACACGAACACATACCCCAGCATTCACACATACACACAATGGAGGCAAGCCAGGGCTGGGGACCCATTGCCTGGCTGGCATCAGGAGTCAGAGCCGAGCCTGGCAATGCAGACAGGATGCAGGCTCTGAGTGTTCATTTGCTCAGAGACCAACCTGAGGACACAGAGAAGGGTCTATGGATGCCCTGCTCAGGGAAACAGCCACACTGGCACATATGGTATTAGTGCCCCAAAGCGTTTCTGCAGTGTGGTCTGTGTTCCTGCAGGGAGAAGAGGCTACAGGCCTTGGGTCAGACAGACATGGGTTCTAATTTCCAGCACCATCTCTTCATGGCTGTGTGCTGTTGGGTGAATCAAGGAAGGTTTTTAAAAAATATTTTATTTATTCATTTTCAAGCAGAGAGAGAGAGAGAGAGAGAGAGAGAGAGAGAAGGAGAGAGAGCACCAGGGTCACCACCTTGTGGGTCTGGCTTATGCAGGTACTGGGGAATTGAACTTGGGGCCTTAGGCACTGGAGGCAAGTTTCTTAACCGCTGAGCCATCTCTCCAGCCCTCAAGGAAGCTTTTTGAACTTTAGTTCCAACCTTATCAAATAGCAACAGAGCTAATCATGCCGGCAGGATTTCTGGTGGGAACTGACGTCAGCAGTCCTCTTGGCCCACTGTGCTTGGCATAGTCTTAAGTGGTGGCCACATTCTGGAACATGTCCCAGGTGTCAGGTACCAGTCACCGCAGGAAGCCCTTTGAATGCACCATCTGTCTTCAAATCCTCCAGCCATTCTCCGCTTTATTGTTGTACCCATTCTTCAGATGAGGAAACTGAGTGACAAGCCTGGGTCACGCAGCGAGCCAGGGGAGCACAGGACTTGCACGTGGGCAGCAAGCTCATCTCCCCTCTCAGCCCTCCGACATCCTGGTCCTGCCTTTGGGATTCACCTGCTTCCACCCACCCTCCCATGCTCCATCTAGCCCGAGGAGCTGGATTTTGTTTGCATCAAGCTTTAGGTCGAGGCACCAAGAAGCAAGATGGAGCTTCTGTCCACACCCTTTCTTCCCTCCTTCCCTGGGAACCAGACCAGAAAGCTGCCTTGTCCTCTCAGACTACCCCTGAGAAAACGAGCTGAAGGACTCAGTCTCCTCCTCATCCAGCGTGCTCAGTTCATGGGGGAAACTGAGGCCAGAGCCAGGTCCCTCGGGTCAAGATCAGACCTGGTGTCCCTAGCAATTCCTAAGGTGACAGCTCAGGGGATATGAATAGGGAGGAGGAGCCCATGCTGCAGGGTCCCCCCCAGCCCCCCAGCTCCAGGAGTAGAGCACATTCTCTGAACACTTCCTGTGTGCCCACTTGGCCAGGCTGGGGGTGAAGGTATGTGGGAAGGAGAAGGCTGTGGTCCCCCAGGAGCTCCCAGCCTGGTGGGCAAAGACAACAAACCAGTAGAAGTCAGTGAGGGGCTGGGCATGGTGGCACACGCCTATAATCCCAGCACTTGGGAGGCAGGGGTAGGAGGATCGCTGAGAGTCTTAGGCTAGCCTGGGACTCCAGAGTGAGTGCCAGGTCAGCCTGGGCTAGAGAGAGACCTTACCTCAAACAAACAAATAACAGTAACAACAAAAGTCTGAACCTTGAAGGGAGATGTGGAGGCACACCTGAGCTGGCTGAGCAAGAGGAGGACGAAAAGATACGTGGAGGAGAGGGGAGGGGAGGGGAGGGGAG
>PVHP010030856.1:0-20826 GCA_004024765.1 Zapus hudsonius | reverse complement strand
CTTGCACAAATCAAGGCTGCCTCAAACTATCATTTTAAATAGTCAGTTTCCTTCCTAAATCCCTTTGACCTTCTCTATTTTGAAAGATCTGCCAGGTGTGGTGGTGCACACCTTGAACCCCAGCACTTGGGAGGAAGAGGTAGGAGGATCACTGTGAGTTCGAGGCCAGCCTGGGCTAGAGTGAGACCCTATCTCAAAAAGAAACTGAGAGAAAGCTCCACACGCCCAGGTGGAAAGAGGTTTCCAGAATATCTTCAGTTTCCAGCTCTCCACAGGCTCCTGGCCTCCCCAGGTCCCTGCCCACTGTGGGCCCTCAGCTATGGGCACACCTCATGTTCCTATTACCTAGTCAACCCCACTGTGCTCATCTGTTTGATGGGCTGAACCACCTCTTATACCCTCAATCCCATCAGCCCATGGGCAGATCTGCTCTACACCTGCCTGAAACTCCATAGGTATTTCTTCTCCACACTCAGCTGGACAGCTGACATCACAGGACATCCGTCATTCCCCCAGCTGCCTGGCAGGGTACCTGGCACATAACAGATTCTCAAAATATTTGTTGGATAAATTAATGAAACTAAGCAAAATGATGAACGCTCTGACTGGGTGACAGCACTCTTAATTTCAGCTACATAGAAATCAATGAAGTACAATAGTAAGAGCACATTTTATATTTATGCTGAAGTTATTTTTAGAGAAAAATTAGCACAAAGAGTGGCAAGATCCTTTCGGTCATCCGAATGATTTTTTTTTTTAATTTTAAGGAATTAAAAGTTATCACAAGAATCCGTGAGTGCTTTGTTGTAAGTAAAATGCAATCTCTGCTCTTAGCAGGAATAAATTAGTATTAACTTTTCATCTGTAGACTGATAAGTGATTTTCTCCAAGGAAAGGAGGATTAGTGATAGTTGCCATAAGAAGAAAACTCCACTGCATATTAATAGGTAAACATCCTATTACTTATTATTGACATTAAGATGAAAATGAAGAAAACAAGGGTTTCTGAAACCCAGTTTCCTCTCCTAATGTATTTGAAATCAGTCTTTTGGTCCAGCCAGTTATTAATACCTCCAAGGCCAAGGGGATCAAATTCATCATTTTATCTGGCCACAGCTCTCCAACAGAGGACAATTTAGGACATGCAAACAGAGCTTTGGGACCTGACAAGGTGGTGTAATGTCATTTACTATTCTCCTGAAGCCTTTTCAGAAGGCCTCTTTGGAAAGGATCTCATCTCCACGGGTCTGCAGACTGTAAGCGGGTCACTTAGTGAAATCAAAAGTTGTATTCTGAGAGACAGTTACATTATTTACATGTTTGGACTCGAATCTTTGTTGACACACAAGGATACAAAGATCCTAATGTTTCCTGCTTCTATTTCTTAGGAAATCAACACTTTTTAGTCCTGATCATCCTTTTGACACAGCACAGTCAGGAAGCAAATGTTATCGACATTTACAATCATTCCAACCAGCAAAGTAACAATATGTTTATTTTTATTTTAACATTTTTTTCAGTCAGCAAATGAAAGAGAAATTACAAACGTTCATAATTTGCTGACAATCACATCTATTCAAACTGGGGCTCTTTCCTGGACAGACTGATTTGATGGATGAAGTGTTAGAACACCTTAGGCAGCAGAGATCCAATCGCTGGTCATGTCCCAATTCCCTGGTTTATTTTGCCATTGGTATCGTTCTGATGACCACAGCCTCACTTGCACTTTATTTGAGGTCAAAGGATCAATGTTGAGAAATACCCATGCCTGGAACGGTAGCTCAGTGGTAGAGCATTTGCTTAGCATGGGTTAATCCCTGGGTAACACTCACTACAAATAGATAGATGATAGAGAGATGGTAGATAGATAAATAAAATGTAAATAAAGAAATATTTTAAAGAATATAGAAAAAAAATGAATCCATGGTCATGTCAACCAAATCTTTTAACACTAGCACCAGTTTCATGACATATACTGGTGGATATATATGTATACACACATATTTATACAGATTATATAATATATTATATAATTATATTATATATATTTTGTTACTATTATATATTAATATATATAATATATTATATGATTAATATTATATATATTATATGTTTGTTAATTTGTTCATATTATATATTAATATATATAATATATTATATAATTATATTATATATTTTTTGTTAATATTATATGTTAACAAAAATGTGCTAAAAATAAAACCGATTCAAATTGTACATGATGGAAGGATCAGTTGAATTATATTTGTATGGATGGATCTAGAATGTATTTAATATTTATCCATTAATAAATTGAACAAATTACTATTTTGGAAAGGTAGTGAAGAGAAAGCAGTCTTTAAAGATACATTCTTTTCACCCAACACTTTCTGAAAAATATTAGGGTAACAAGCCAAACACAAAGATGTCACCAATTAAACCCAAAGCATCAGAAGGAAGAACAAGTATTAACGTACATAGTGTAATTAGAAATGTGAAGATCTCAGCACAGAGAAATTGAATGCTGAGCCTTCATGGGGGACATGAGGTCAAAGGCCAGCCTGCAGCCATCCTGTCTTCATAGAGGAGATGCCTGTCCCCAGCAGGCCAGCTGGCTCTTGTCCCCTCCTCTCATCATAATCAGAACGATCAGAGAACACTTGTTACTTAGAGGTGACCCAACCCTACAGAACACCACCACATGGAACACCAGGCATGACCTCTGAGGCTCGTCTTCCCCTGCGCACTTCACGGGCTGAGCTCTCGCTTCTTTCTCTGAAAGGCCACATGAAAACCAGGGCTTCCTGGGGATGGAAGATGAGAAAGGGCTAAAGTTGAATATCTAAGAGAAAGCTGAGTTGTTATCCCCAGTTCCCCACTGCCCTCCACTCCCCACTCCGCTGGATATCCTCCTCCATGGGTCGTCTGGATCAGTCCTTGTGGCAGGGGGCCCTGGAGAGCCTAGTACTCAGCCTGGTTCTCCTGGCCCAAGTGTGTTGTTACTGAGGGGTGCCATGTCCCTGGACAGTCTCCCCCACCAAGGCTCTCACAATCTTTCCCTGAGTCGTGGTGGGTGAGTAATAAGGCTGCTTTAATGTTGTGAGTTTAGGGGTCTTTATGTCGAAAATTGTTGGTTTCTGTCTCACTGGCTTATCCTTGCTTGAATGAATGGCTGTGGCTGTGGGTCCCTTGTTCATCCCGTCATTTTCTGCGGGGTTCCATATGGATCCTCCCCGATATGACTGTGGTGGCTCCTCTCTTGCCAGAATCTCAGCTATCGGCCTACGGTCGGTTGGTAGGGTTAGATGGGCCCCAGCTCTCTCGCTGCATCCTGAAAAATACAAACACAACCTCCATCGGAGAGTGAGATCAGTGTAGGTTAACAAATATCCACCATTCTGGATTACCTAGATTCTATTTTTAGTAGCCTCCCCGTCAGTCGCTCACATAGTGCATCTTGTCTTGGGAGCCCAAGAGTATGGGATCCGGTGCCTGTCGCCCTGAATCCCAAGTTCCAGACAAGGGGTCCCCCTCACTAAGTGGAAAAATGGCCGAATTTGAATGCCCAGGCTCCTCCATTAGACAAGTGCTCTTTTCTTGGTTCGGGTCTTTCTTGTCTTCTCCCTTTTAAAGAACAGCTGCTCTAATCTGGAGACAGAAGCCATGGACCTCATTTATTCCCTTCAAATTCAAATTCACTTTAGTTTAGGAACTTAGTATGTTTCTTTGGCCTTATGAATGAAATAATAATGCCAAATAAACTTCCAACCAGTCTGAACATTTCTGTATTAAATTCTTGCTGTTTTTTGATTCAATAATACATAGTCTTTCTACACTGATTAAATTAAGACACTCTATAATTAGAAAAGTAATTTTCCCCTGAACACTAGTTTCAAATCCATGGAATTGTTTTGGCAAAAGATAGCCTCCTAATCTTCCCAAACCTGTGCTCAGCTAAGAATCCCTGTGGAAAGGAAAATATCTTTTAGAGGAGAATCTATCCCTGAGGAAGCATGGACAAGGTCAGGTAGCTCGGTTGGAAACTCAAATCCAAAGCCAACAAATGCTAGACCTGACCAGAGACACTTGGCGAGAACACTTTGTCTCTGCTCTAAGGTTTTAATACATAGCACAGGATTTTTTTGTTGTTATTTTTCAGGTCACTCCCTGAGGTATTCGGCTGCAAATATTGTTTTTGGCAATGTTCTAGACTCAAATACCTTCAACAGTGATCCTTAATTGTATGTGTCAAGAATTTACAAAATAAATGTTGCTTTTTTTCTTATTCACTTGCTACTTTGGATGAAAGTAGGTTTCAACAGAGACCACTGGCATGAAACACAGTCTGTGGCCATGAATAGGCTGACCACACCTCCTACTGAGAGAGAACAGCGAACCAAGAAAGGAGCAATGGAGAAACCTGGGCCTGGGGGAGACAATCAACAGCTTTTAAATTTGGCCAAATATTCCACTTAGTGAGGGGGAGACCTTAACTGGAACTGGTGATTCAGGGCGATAGGCACCGGATCCCATACTCTTGGGCTCCCAAGAAAAGATGCACTATGCGAGCGACTGACGGGGAGGCTACTAAAAATAGAAGCTAGGTAATCCAGAATGGTGTATATTTGTTAACCTATACTGATCTCACTCTCCGATGGAGATTGTGTTTGTATTTTTCAGGATGCAGTAAGAGAGCTGTGACCCATGTAACCCTACCAACCAACCGCAGGTAGGCAGCTGAGATCCTGGCAAGAGAGGAGCCACCATAGTCATATCATGGAGGATCCATATGGAACCCCACAGAGAATGACAGGATGAACAAGGGACCCACAGCCACAGCCATTCAATCATCACAGGATAAGTCAGTGAGACAGAAACCAAGAATTTTCGACACAAAGACCCCTAAGCTCACAACATTAAAGCAGCCTTAATACTCACCCACCATGACTCAGGGAACTGAGTGGAAGAGAAAGATTGTGAGAGCCGTGGTGGGGAGACAATCCAGAGGAATGGCACCTCTCAGTAACAACACATTTGGGCCAAGAGGACCAGGCTGAATACTAGGCTATCCATGGTCCCCTGCCACAAGGACTGATCCAGCTGTTTGGGGATGGGGAGGCGGGGCATTGGGGAATTGGGGATAACAACTCATTGTTTGCCCACTAAATAATGTAACTCATTATGGACAATAAAAAAATTAATAAAAAAATAAAACATAAATGAAAAATAAGTTTAAAAAGCAATAAACACATCTATCGACTCTTAAAAAACAAGCTAAAAAGAAATAAATGAAATGAAAAGAAGTATAAAATGGGATTTGTATATAAAGTTTTTTAGGTTAAATAAACACTTAAGCCTTAAGAATTTACACGCCCTTTATAACTAAAGGAAATAATTTAGAAACAGTTGATTTCATTCAGTGTTTTGTTCCTGGGAAATTTTGGAACTTGGATAATGCATATATTTCTATGATTGATAAAGTAAGCATTCAGCAGTAGGCTGAACTCATACATAATATTTGCAAATCATAATACTTTTTTTAAACTTACTCAGGGATTTCAGGTTATTTGAATAAGATTTTGTTAGCTTTTTTTAGCTCCGTTGAAGTAAATATTTATGGCATAGGAAATCTATTGTGAAGTCCTATGGAGCTCTATTCAGACAGCTCTCTGTGATAACTCACTGTGTTCAAATTCTCATTTAATTGCAGATTTGATATAGTTTTCCAGACCCTCAATACATTTATGAAAAGCACTGCTGAGAACTCACGACGGAAAACACGACACAACATAGAATTCTTATACTCCATGGTGGATAGCTTTCTTCTGTATCTATTCTTTTATTATCATTTATTATTTTATTATCTATTCTTTTATTATCAATTTCACTTTTAAGCAGACAGTGTTGGGATGTATTGCTAGAATAAATAAGACCAATGTAGTCTGGACGTAAAATATCCTGCATACGCTCAAGTGCTTGAACAAGAATTTCCCAAACAGCTAGTGATGCTGTTTGGGAAAGTTCCAGAACCTTTAGGAGGCAGAGCCTTGCAGGAGGAAGTGGGTCACAGGGAGCAGGACTTGAGATCTCAACTCCTGCTCATCTTTCTGCTTTTGACTCTGGCTGGATGGGATCAGCCCACCTGCCTGCTTCCCCTGCTTTGGTGGAGTGAATGAACCACCTGAAACTGTAAACCAAAATCCACTCTTTTCTTCTTTAAGTTGCTGCTTCTCAAGCATTTGTCCACAGCAATTGGAAAGTCCCTCTACAGCCAGGATGAGGTGATCGAGTCCTCAGGAATCAGCCACATTCCAGTCCATCAGCTTCTTCTGTGTAGTAGTGTGATGGTCAGGTGTCTGCAGGGACCACCCCTCCCCTTCCAGCCCCTCCCCTTGAATGGGAGCTGTCTAGTTAGAGCTACAACCTAGGTGCTAAAACTGATTGGTCAGATATGAACCAATCCGCTGTCTCTCTGACTCACCTGGGGAGGACTTAAAACTAGCTTCCCTAGAGGAAGTAGGCCTCTTCTTCCCCTACATGGCAATGGAGTAGGACTGCTGACCCAGGCCTCAGGGAGGTAAGGCCTGGACCCCTACCCCAGCGGGGTATGGGGGCAAGCTCCAGACTTCTCTCATAAATCTCTCTGTCTCATAAAGGGAGCTTTCTGTTATCTTTTCTTGGGCTGCTTATTTAAACTCTCTGAAACGTGTTCTCTCCACACTGGTGGCAGGAGAACTCTGTAACTTCCCACATGATAACTGGGAAATTTCCCCATCCAACTCCCCTTTTACCTAATTTACTAAATTAGAATAAATGTGTAATTAAATTTTAATTCTGTCCCTGTGTGCAATTCTTTGGCATTAGAGGACAAGAACTCAGAATAGGAGGAGGGGGAAGGGAGGATTCCAAAACTCTCTCTCTCTCTCTTTCTCTCTCTCTCTCTCTCTCTCTCTCTCTCTCTCTCTCTCTCTCTCCCCCCGTGTTGCTTACAAATATGAATTATCAGCAACCCGTATCAGTAGGATGCAGAATGTAGTATCTATATGCATCTGAGTCTTGCCACCATACAGATATCAAAATGTACTGAATTGTGGACACTTTTTTTCCCCACAGAAACAGATAAGGGTTTGGAATAACCAATGAATGGGGCTGCTTTCTTATTGGGAGCAAGGAAATTAGGAATTACTGGTCTCAGCTTGAGCCCAACCTGTGTTTCGTGAGGGTCCCAAATCATAATGGTGAAGCTTTTATAAGAAGAAGAGGGGGATTTGAGAAATCCAAGGCAGGCGACGCTGGAAGAGGCAGGAGACTATCCCCCACCTGAGCCAGAGCCTGCAGAGTGCTCCTGGCCCTCTGCACACCTTGATTTATTGTTTGTTAATTTATTAATATTATTAATTTATTATTACTTCTAATATTCCTGTTGTTTTCTGTGCAAATTTCACAGTACTTTTTTCCCTGAATTTATAGAGAACTAACCTCCCTAGTGTTGGCATAGGCTGAAAACATCACTGTATATGTTCACAGCAAAGCATACTGGAGTCGATCCGGGAAGACACAGTTTATATGTGCACATTTGCAACTCAAACATGAATATTATTGAATGGATTTTCTATGTGCTACAACCTTGCCTGAAACCAGTACCCACGGCCATGATCCACACTCCCATTCCCAGTTTAACTTACGGGGTTTTGTTATGGATTGGATGCTGGTGTTTCCCAAAATTTTATGTGAAATCCTAACATCCAATGTAGTGGTATTGGAAGGCGTTTGTAACATAATTCTGTTTGGATTAGCACTTTGCTGGTAGTAGCCATATTACCATTAGTATTCTTATAAGAAAATAAAAGACCATAGTTCTTTATGTATTGTGAGAACATATGGGAAAGGCATATGTCAGCAAACCACCACAGGGAACCTCACAGAAACTAATCTACTAGGAACTTGGTTACTGACTCATAGCTTAAACTACTAGGAGAAATAATCGTTGATTGAATAAGCCACCAAACAAATAGTTTTCTGTTTGTTATACACACTAAGCTGACGCACACAGGCTTGAAAGGAGAAGAGAAGTGATTTTTCAGTTGTAAGAACTAATGAAAAAATTCACTTAAATCCTCCCGTGTTCTCCATCGATGCTACCAAATTAAGGAAGTTTGTGTTTTAATCAAGCCTTTTAAAGTGAGCACCTTCTCCCCGAAGAAGTAATTAATAACCCATGAATGTTAATTATGTTTGCCAGGTTAATTTTCATCTCGAGCTGCATTGCTGAGAAGATGGGAAATTGATGGATCGTGTTCCATTTGAAGTGTCATTTGAGGACTGGGGACTAACTACACGAATCTTGGAGAGACGCCCTGTCAAGCCTGGGGTTCAGTCATGTAACGCACTGCAGGCTGGAGAAGGGGAATGAGAAACGGTGTGTGGGAATCTGCTCGCAGAGCAGAGCGAGGTCTGGCCTGCTCAGGTGTCTCCAGCCTTTGCAGAGATGTTTATCCTCTTGATCTTGACACCATAAGCTTCATAAAATCATTTCTGTAATGACTCTTCCTTGACATGACTTTAAATTCAATCACATATTTTTCCAACTTGTGATTAAATTATATTAAACTGAAACGAGGAACACAGAGGTTGGGAGGGCGGCTCCAGAAAATAACTTAGCACCATGATGCTATTTAAGTCAGTGATAATAAGAACGCTGTCATGGTTTGATCCAGGGGTCCCCCACAAACAAATGAATGTGTTCTGATTGATTGATCCCCAGCTGATGGCAGTTTGGGAATTAGAACCTCATAGAGCTGTGTTGTTGGGGTGGGTTTATGGGGGTTATAAGCCAGCTCCCCCTTGCCAGAGTTTGGCACACCTTCCTGCCGCTGTTTGCAGTGCTGTGGCCGAGGTGATGTCCACCCTCTGCTCATGCCATCGTTTTCCCTGCCAGGATGGAGTCTCCCCTCAAGTCCATAATAACCCAAATAAACCCATTCCTCCACAAGCCACTTTTGCTTGGGTTCTTTCTGCGCAGCAACTAGAAAGCTGACCACAACAAACACCTTGCAATCATCTTGGAAGGAAAAGGCTTAGACAATTTTCCTGTGGCTTTCTGGGTAAATATAGACTCTCTCTCTCTCTCTCTCTCTCTCTCTCTCTCTCTCTCTCTCTCTCTCTGAATCATTGAGAATATGATGTTGTCCCATTACTGCTGACAACCAGGTTATAGCCATGGGGAGACCCAGATGTAGTTTGAACGCAAGGCTGCTTAAAGCAGAGGAAGATGCCACTGAAGCAAGTCACTGATGGCGTCCCTCAGGTCTGACCTTCTCTCCACAGTGCAGTTTCTTTGCTGCTCACACCACCACACTATGGCAGCTATCAACACTTCATTTTAATGGCTGGTTCTTCAATTTGATTCTTTGAATGAATCAAATAGAGGCTGGTATCTAGCTAGCTTCCTTGCATCTAACTACCCTCTGCCATCTGTTTACATATCATCTATTTATCTACGTGTATGGGTATGGACACGCATGTGGAGATCAGAAGACGGCTCTGGGGAGTCTTTGCTCACCCTTCTTTGAGACAAACGGGGTCTCATGTGCCGCAAATGAACTTCCAGGCTGCCATTCGGATCACTTGGCATCCGGCTTGGTTTATGTGTGTGGCGGTGAAGAGTGGCCTCTATTGCATGTGATGGCCCAAATCAGAGAGGTTTCCAGAGAAGGAACATTCGGGAAGAGGCCAAAGGAGCCCCAGGCCCCTGAGGCTGTGAGCGATGTGGTCACTCAGGGGACCAACTGTATAGGAACCAGCGCTCAGGAGAGGCTTGTGACAATGTGAATGGGAAAGGAAAGGAAAATTTGAGAAACTTCTGAAAGCTGCGAACCCTCTGTGTATTCTGGACATTTGTGATAGACTCTTTTAGCTCATTTAAGTTCCTTGAATGTTGAATTCAGATACATTACCATTTACTTTTTGTCATGAATAAGCTGTGCTCAAGGTCATGCAATTCACTTTATAAGGCTCATAGAATCACTTTATAATCACATTAGAAGGCAGAAATAAGGTTTCAAGACATTAGTATTGCAATAGCCTCGTCATTTTTTTCATATTAAAAACATATTCACTAATTACCAAACAAAAAAATTAACATGCCTTATTTCAAAGGATATTTTAAATTTATCATGTCGAAATATAGTGAGCAGTTTTACTTGGGAAAAGATGTGGGTTTGAGCTCCAACAGCTTCATTTAGTAACTGTAGAGCTTTAGGCAAGTTAAGTAAAATCATTGTGCTGCTACTTTAATTTAAAATGAAGGCCACCATTCTGGAACTGTGATATTTACATGTACTACTATGACTCATTTATAAATCACCTGCCCGATTTCCAATTTATGGTAAGCACTAAATAGAATACTTCATCTGAAACCACCGGGTCTTCAGGTAGAAAATATGCAAATGCAAGGTATCATTCATATTTTAATAAGTGTAAACATCAAGTGAATTATAACCTTAATAAAGGATGTTGGAAGTAAGTTACTAAGAGTAAAATTATATGCACTAAAATACATAAATCTCAGGTGTTAGTGATTAATTACGTCGATTCTGCAGCTGTGTTCAAGGCACCCCTATCCAAGTTGGGTTCCCATGCAGAAGGAAAATGGTTTTCCTATCTCCTATGTGTTTTCCACACCCAATCAGTAATGACCCTACAACGAGAGTATTCCAGCTTCTATGAACATTGTTCAGCCCACTTATCTGTAGCCACACCATATTGAATTATTTGTAACAGAACCCTTAAAGGTTTGATGCTCTTTCTGTGCTAATATATATTCAGTTCAGTTTTTGCTCAGGGCCTCAGTCTCACCAGGTGAGCCCCTTACCTCCCTGGTCACGTCCACCTTTCATTGACAGTAGGCACAGAGTGGGGAAGTAGGGAGATGCCTTCACCCGATCGTATCCTTGACCATAGAGAAGGCCCTGACCCCTGGCAACACCCTGTAACTTGCATGATGAGTGCCTCGTGGATCTAATAAATGATCACGGGCAGATGAGCACGATCCTGCCACACGCAGATGGTGTCTTCTCGAACGCCTCACTAACTGCCTGCCCCAATCCATCACTTCTTTCACAGTGACAGGATGCTTCTCCCCGAGATACTGGATGACGGTTGAATTACAGAGGGAGGACTCACTCCGCCTCTCACACTGTGTTGCCTTGGGTCTCAAATTAAATGCCTTCTGATCAAAGCACATGTCACTCCCGTGTCCATCTGTCATCCTTTAAAGACAAAAGCCAAGGTGCACTTGTCTGGTAGCTCTACCTTGTGGTGGAAAAAGCCATATGTCCAATACCAAGGCCATAAGCCAAATACATTTGCACTCTTGGCAATTTAAAAATATCAGCCTAAACTCAGCACATCGCTTAGCGATAGCAACCATGGTGAGTTGCTGATATGGTTTCTCCTTGGGTGTCTCCATAAAAGTCCCTCAAGCAGTGTGACCCATGAGGCGATCCGGCCTCTGTCTGGATTCCACAATGGCTGCTTGGGTCGTGCTGATACCAGTTTTGAATGTGAGAAAAGAGTAAGTGCTCAGTGCCACCCAGAAAGCGACAGGCCGGGCACTCGGCTTTGACTGGCCGCTTTCCTCACACATGGAAGGAGGGGAGAGAAGGTTCTCAGCAAGCTTTCACTGGTGCTAAGGGTCAAAACCTAAAGAAGTTTCATTTCTTTCTAAAAATAAAAGGAAATGCCACAGATCACAGGGTCTTATACTTGTCTTTCTGAGCAAACACAATCATGGTCGCACTGGAGGCAAGGATCCTGAGAGCACAGCTCTGGTCTGTCACTCAGTGTCCCTACGAGAGCACAAATGATTTCTCTCATCTGAAAGTTCTAGGTTTGGGCTGTCTCTAACACGTGTCCTTTTTAAAAATATTTTATTCAATCATTTTCAAGCAGAGAGAAAGGAGAGAGAGAGAGAGCACACCAGGGCCACCACCTTATGGGTTTGTCTTGGGGAATTGAACCGGGGGCCTTAGGCACTGGAGACCAGTGACTTACCCGCTGAGCCATCTCTCCAGCCCCACATGTCCTTATTATTGTTATTTTTTTGTTACAGATGTAGTTTTAAATGTGCTTTTTGACAGTTTTTGGTTTAAACAAAACATGAAGCAAATGTTGAGCATAAACTGATTATGTATTTACGATATAAAATTTGAGATTAAGTGGGGTTTATTAGGGACACAAAATGTCAGAGTCTACTAAGCCCTAACCTTTAAAGAATGGCCATTTGTTTCTAAATGTTCTGAGAACTACTGTGAAATTGTTTCATCTTGGGACACGGGCCATGGGGAGGACCATGGAGTGGGTGGACATAGACGGACTTGTCCGAGAGAGGAAACAAGCTTCAGTCACGATCTGGAAGAGCTCTGGTGAAGAGGATACTGAGAGCCAGCGACATGAGGCTGATACACACCCTCCCTGCAATCCTGAAGAGCCAGAGGATGTCAGTGAATGGTACAGGGCTGATGGTTTTATTACCGTCCCTTCGAAGACCAGGGAAGCTCATTGAAAGGGGTTAAGAAACCTGTGTAAGTTAACATGGACTGTGAGTCCCATTAGCTTTGCCCTTAGAACAGACGTTCACACTCAACATTCCTACGCTTGACATCCACTAGATGGCCGGTGCCTGGGAGAAAATAGCACAGCTATCAAGGGCTTTCATCGCAAGCCTCCAATAACTCGCATTGTTTATTGAATGCCAAAGCAGAAGGTTGGACAGAAAACATGTATCTAAAAAGCCCAGCCAGAGAAACAGACATCAAATTGCAGGGGATGGAATATTGGTCCAAGATTGTAGGTTTCCGAAAGCACTTTTCGAGTGGACAGGAAGGACAGCGAACGGAATGAAATCTCACAGAAATGTTGTGAAGCACCAACGACCTTGAGAAACCCAGGGAAACACAGGAAGGCCATGTAGCTGGTTCCAACTATTGTGGAACAAATTGCTTATTCTTAATGGAGTCATGGACATGAGACAATTATACCTACTTTACAAGGCTGATTCTGTTCAGGAAAAGAGAATGAAGGGAACTTCAGAATAAGCCCATAAACAGTAAGAAGGGAAGTGGGGCATGCCCTTTAAAGCTAACGGAACATTGTCAATCAAGACAAATGTTACTTACCTCTCAGCAATTACTTTTCAGACTAAGTGAAAAATGAATTTAACAGGGCAAAACCAGGACTTAAGATAAATAACCATATATTTCCTTATGACATATGTACAACATGGTCAGGTGAGAGGATGGAAACGGGTGTACAGCAGTGGTTTGCTGAATAAAGAATATGTCCAGTTTATGACGTAATGGCCGTATGGCTCGTTAAGGCCAGTAATTGCCTAACCACAGGCTGGTGTCATGGTTTGATCCAGGGGTCCCCCACAAACAATTGAATGTGTTCTGATAGATGGATCCTCAGCTGATGGCAGTTTGGGTTTTACAACCTCGATGAAGCTGTGTTGTCAGGGGTGGGCTTATGGGGTTCTAAGCCAGCTCCCCCTTGCCAGTGTTTGGCACACCTTCCTGCCGCTGTTTGCAGTGCTGTGGTGGAGGTGATGTCCACCCTCTGCTCATGCCATCGTTTTCCTGCCAGGATGGAGTCTCCCCTCGAGTCCGTAAGCCAAATAAACCCATTCCTCCTCCACAAGCCGCTTTTGTTTGGGTTCTTTCTGCGCAGCAACTAGAAAGCTGACCGCAACAGTTTGTTAACGTAAACATTTATTTCTTCCAGTTCTGAATGTTGCAAAAGCCAAGATGGGGGAGGCTCCAAGTGTCCTGTCTGATGAGGAACTCTTTCCCGGTCTGTTGAAGGCTGATTCTTTGTCCTCCAGAAAGAAGAGAAGCATTATTAAATGCCAACGGTGTCTCAAGGCCTCATCTCTTCATCTGAAGTCATCTTGTTAGGTTCCATGACCCCCTGAAGGCAGACCACCAGAGACACCAGAGACTCGAGTCAGAGCAAACGCAAGGGTCGCTTTATTCTGGAAGGTTCGAACCTGGACCCCAGCCACACAGCCAAGTAGCTGGCTGGGAACTGCGGCCCCCAGCACCCAAACCAAAGCCTTTTTAAAGGTTGAAGCAAATATTTCTTAGGGTTCACACGAGTTCTTATCCTTAATGACTATATTTTTGGGTCTGGGGGTGAGGGTCAGGGTATGCCTGAGGAAGCATGTGTATAGAAGCAGATAAGCAATTAAACTTAGGATGGATATAGATATTTGTTTGATCTGATTAGGACATCGTTTGAGCAGATGTCTGGTGCTCGATCATTCTTTCTTCCCACACTCCTATAGCATAGGCATTCTCACAAAAAGCAGAAAATAGCCATTAGACTTCACCTCCTACTTGACTCGCATCTGTTAATTGTACATCTGGTATTTTCCTTGGGACCTAGAGCTCGGACACTTTCCCAGGCTAAAGATAGAAGTGTGAACTAAGCATCTTTTTTTTAAATATTTTATTTATTCATTTTCAAGCAGAGAGAGAGAAAGAGAGAGAGAGAGAGAGAGAGAGAGAGAGAGAGAGAGAGAGCACACCAGGGCCACCACCTTGTGGGTCTGGCTTATATGGGTCCTGGGGAATTGAACCTGGGGCCTTAGGCACTGGAGGCAAGTGCCTTAACCGCTGAGCCATCTCTCCAGCCCATGAACTAAGCATCTTGTATTTGGCTATTCTCTATTCGATTTTACAAGAGTCTCCATTTCTTTATTTTAACCATGCTTTAAATTTTACAATTAGATTTCACCCTCACAATCTTGCTCATGGCAACTTCCCCCTCATGACCTAATTCCCTCCAAATTTCCACTCCTGAAAGTCATGGTAGTAGGAACTGAGGTTCCAATATTGCTAGACTTTAGGGGAGGATGGAGTTCACAATAGACATGCAGTTGGTTCTTTCTTCAAGGGAAAGACTTTCTGACAAAATGCCAGGATCTAAAGAAAAGCCTCAGGCTTTCTGGAAAGCAGAGCCTGTTCTTTAAGGTCCTATGTGAGGGAGAAGAAGCCACAGAGACATCGTCCCACTAGGAGATGATCCAAGGAATTCTCATCACCCAGCTAGACTTGGTGCTGGAGGCATGTTGGGAGAGTCCCAACTATGCTCTGGGATAAAGAGAGTCCGAAAAACAGTGGGTGTAGTTAACACGGGACTTACATGGTGACAAGCAGTAGCGGTCCTTGGTTCATCTCTGAACCTGGGGGCAGGAGAGCTGAAAGCCATCTTAGTCGGCCTGCAGCTTTCTAGGCGTCGGCTTTGCTGTCTTGCCCTCCAGAAGAGAAGGTTATCAGGAGGAGGAACTGAGATCCTTGGAGCAGTTCTGTGGACACATAGCCTCTGCCCAGAAGGGTGGCTCGTGAGTTTCCTCTCACCATTGTTTTCTCCGACTATGTCCAGTAAGTGGCTTGAACAGAAAGAGTGGAACGACACTTGAATACCCATTACCATGTCTGGGAGCAGAAGGGTGAAGTCGGGAAAGAAGTCTGTTCAGCCCCTGGACCTAATGTTAAATGTTCGCTCCACATTCACCAGTTCCTGGCTATTTTAAGGCAAGATGTAAGTGGCTCCCTGTGGATCCAATCAGTCAGAGCTTCAGGAAGAGGCATATTTGATAATTATCATTTTTACTTCAGGTTAGAATTGACCTAGATTAAAAGGCATAAATCCACTTTCAAACTTGGGTATTTTTCTACCAGTTTTTATCAATATAACTAAGAAATAGAGTATACAGTAATTACCTCTCCCTAGGGATTTGGGGAATAATTAGATGAACTCATCCAATAATTATAAAAATTAGAATTGAAATGGCAAATTACTCAAAGCAATGAAAATCTTGTACCTTTGTTCCAAAATACCTGTTATCTTTTTTTTTTCTTCTTAAAAGTGTTAGGAGAAGAATAAGAAAATGTAATTGGTGCTGACCAGCTTCCCCTGGCAGCTTGTGTGGTGCCTTCCAGCTCTGCACTAACTGCCATCTGGGGGCTGGTTACCATTCTGGACCTCACAGGGTCTCTCGGTGCTGATCGATGGCTTTCTGTGGTTTCTTCAGCAACAGGATCCTACCTCAGGCCTGGAGTGGGCATTCAAGAGCTTTGACAGAATCCTGTCTTGTTTTGGGGACCTCATGGGTCACTTTGGTCAACAGCTCAGTGAGGGAAGGAGCCAGTGACTGGGACCGGGAGTTGCAGGACTGAGCCATTTTCCATGGGCTTAGACTTTCTCTCCTTCTTGACCACAGCACGGGTGTAAAATTACACAAGTGTCTCCAGCTTCTCAAATAAAAGAACCATTACCATTGGGTGCGACATCTCAACTAGAAGTCAGAATTCCAGGAGTGAAACAGATGCAGCAATGTTCCCATGGCAACTGGAAAGGCAGGTGCTTAGCAGTTACACACTTGTCTCTCTTTTCATCAAGGTCACGTCTTGTCACAACTTGTCACCCGTGGGCAGAGTGCCACGCTGCATAATGTCCACTTGGCGTGTAGAAGCTGGGCCAGGTGAAATGAACTAGGGAAACGATTCCACACACACTCACTGTCATGGTTTGATCCAGGCATCCCCCACAAACAATTGAATGTGTTCTGATAGATCGATCCTCAGCTGATGGCAGTTTGGGTTTTACAACCTCGATGGAGCTGTGTTGTCAGGGGTGGGCTTATGGGGTTCTAAGCCAGCTTCCCCTTGCCAGAGTTCGGCACACCTTCCTGCCGCTGTTTGCAGTGCTGTGGCGGAGGTGATGTCCACTCTCTGCTCATGTCATCATTTTCCCTGCCAGGATGGAGTCTCCCCTCGAGTCCGTAAGCCTAATAAACCCATTCCTCCACAAGCCGCTTTTGCTTGGGTACTTTCTGCACAGCAACTAGAAAGCTGACCGCAACACCCCTTTCCTTCCAATTCCCAAACAACAGGGTGCTTCCAGACGCAAACCAACTCATCCATAATGTACACTGAGGAGCGTGCCTCAGACACTCACATCCTGAAATTATGTATAATACACTTGTCAAGTCTCTGACACTGTGGCTTAATTACAGAAGCTGTCGGGAATCCTCCACCTTCATCTTTTACTCACAGACATCAGAAAACATATCCATTTGTCTTATTTAAATCAATAATTCATCTTACAAAATGTTATTGCAATGGGTGTTTATCACAGAATTATGGTAGTTCCTACTCTCCCTTCCTGTAGTGGTTGAAAAGAATTAGAAATCCCCTGGCCTGTTAATTGTTGAGACATTTCACATTTCCAATACTTATTTTATGAATTCATTTCAAGATGCATCTTCTACAAGTGATTATGGGACACATTTGAGTTATAAATTTCTAATTTTCCATTTTCTTCAAATTAGGCCCCATGCACAAATGAAGGAATAGCACTTGAATTTAGCACTATGTTTTTCTCAGAATAGACAGGGCCTGACCAATGGGTTTGTTTTTTTTAACATAAACTTTATCTTAACTGCATTTTGAAAAAGTTGAGCCATATAGGGGTTTTGATCTGAACAGAGTAGGGTCTTTCCATAGTTGACTATTTTGACTCGTTTAACAAAAAAAATGGTGCATGAATACTATTTATAAGGGATCACTGCCTTATACATGGATTCATCTTTATGTATGGGGCTTGAAAATCCTCATTTATTTACTTTATCTCCCTCAAAAGCTAATGAGAAAAGCCTCCTGGGGCTTCATAGAGTCAACACCATCTTGGAAAAGGCAGAATTGGGTTGATAATTCCTCACAATTTCAAATCTTCCTAAAAGGCACAGAAAGTGATAAAAACAGTATTGGCAACATGACAGTGAAGAGATGGATGGAATTTAATTGATCCAATAATCAATGCATACTTCTGCATCGAATCAGTTTCAATGGCAATGACACTCCGTGTCTTGAAAACCAGTCTTCAGGGGTGTCACATGGTAGGGTTCACGGGGGCAGAGAAAGGAGTTGAGATTATACATACGCCCACCTGTGCCTCCTACAAGAGTTTGGGATTAGTAATGCTGAGGGCTTGAGGGATAGCACACAGGGGTTAGCATGAAGCTGAACTTGGCATGATGACTTTTGAAAACATCGTGAAAGTTGAAATAAGTGCTGGGGGGCTGGAGAGATGGCTCAGCGGTTAAGGCGCTTGCCACTAGTGCCTAAGGCCCCAGGTTCAATTTCCCCAGGACCCACATATGCCAGACCCACAAGATGGTGCTCCTGGTGTGCGCTCTCTCTCTCTCTCTTTCTCTCTCTCTCTCTCCCTCTCTCTTTCTCTCTCGTCTGTCTCTCTCTATCTCTCTGCTTGAAAATGAATAAATAAAATATTTAAAAAAAAGAAATAAGGGCTGGGGAGCTTGAATTCCAAGGGCATTACACTCTCTTGCCTGGTTCTGAGCTTGTGTCAGAGGCCAACAGAGGCTGAGCAGAGGGCTGAGAGTACCACTTCCTTGTGCATAGAGTTTTCATTTGGAGGGTTAGAAAAAATGGATGAGTAAACACATGGTCAAAAGATTCATGCGTGGGCTGGAGAGATGGCTCAGCGGTTAAGGCACTTGCCTCCAGTGCCTAAGGCCCTGGGTTCAATTCCCCAGGACCCACATAGGCCAGACCCACAAGGTGGTGGCCCTAGTGTTCTCTCTCTCTCTCTCTCTCTCTCTCTCTCTCTCTCTGCTTGAAAATGAATAAATAAAATATTAAAAAAATAATAATAAGCCTTGTCTTTAAAAATAAATAAATAAATAAAATAATACTTTTAGGGCTGGAGAGATGGCTCAGAGGTTAAGGCACTTGCTTCCAGTGCCTAAGGCACCCGGTTCAATTCCTCAGGTCCCACATATGCCAGACCCACAAGGTGGTGGCCCTGGTGTGCTCTCTCTCTCTCTCTCTGTCTGTCTCTCTGTCTCTCTCTGCTTGAAAATGAATAAATAAAATATTTTTTTAAAAAAAGATTCATGCGTGTTGACTGATACTATCACTTGAATCGTGCCTTTAAGGGCTTAGAAGAATTGGTTGGACATGACGGCGCCTGCCTTTAACCACAGCACTAAGGAGGCTGAGGCAGGAGGGTCACCGTGAATTGTAGACCAGCCTGTGCGACAGACTGAGTTCAAGGTCAGTCTGGGTTAGTGAATTATACAAAATTTTGACCCCTATCTTAGAACAGAAGTGCACATATTTTAGCATTTACAGGGTTCACCTTGAAGATGCTTTAGAATTCCAGCATTTTCTCAAACATTCTGGTCCAGTCCGTTTTGGATGACACTTAAAATGGGCCTTTCTAATAAGTTTGGCTATGACCCTGTGGCTAATAAAAACTACAGTTTTAGAACCTCGGACTATGTGTAGAAAGAGCCCTCCCCCTTTACAAAGCAAGTATCTACTTTCTACATGTAAACTGGTTAATATAACATCATGTTAGATGATAGAATAATATAATTAATATAACACGATGTTAATATAACATGATGTTAGATGATAGAATAATATAATTAATATAATAATCTGATATAATATGGCCATCTAACTTATGTCAGTTGATCACATGGTTGATCAAACATTTCACAACACTGGTAACTAGAAAGCAAAAACAGTGGTAACCACAGTGAGGACTCACGGTCCATTTCTGTCACTTTGGCTTCTGACAGTTGGTAGACTCCATGAGTGTGAGGTTCTTCATCCTAGTGAGAAGACCCTCTCACAAGACATTGTGAGGACTCCATGAAACACTCCATAAAGCTGCCCATGCCATTCCTGAAGTACAGCGACTCTGTCTGATGGCAGATCCCCATGCTCACCTTGAAGAGAGCTGGACTGATCTAGGAGACAACTCTCCTCTCGATGTGTCTGTGAGTTTCCAGATGAGCTGGTTGGAGGAGGGAGGGCTCACCCTAACTGTGGAGCGCCATCATCCCCCGGCGGGGGTCCTGCCTGGATCAAAGGGAGGGAGCAAGATGAGCACCCACGTTCATCACCCCTGATTCTTAGAGGTCGATAAGGTACCACCAGCCTCTGGCTCCTGCCTCCTTGCCTGGGCACACATCATGTCATCTTGAGAGGGATTAGGAGAAAAGAGCCTCCCACAGGTAGAGAGGAATGTGGCCTCAGACAGATGACCTCATTGTCATGCACATTCCCAGGCCAAGGTTCGCCAAGGAAATCCTTGAAAGTCTGAGCTCCTGGGGCTTCGGCCCTTCTGTCTGGACTGCGGGCTGGTGAGTGGACTCCTCCCCCTCCCTGATCTCTGAGGTCAGAGAGAGGGGGAGAGGGCATGGAAGTTCTCTTTAACATGTGTGCTACTTCTTTTCTTTACTTTTTGGTGAATTTATGCGCCTTTCTGTATGTTTTATGACTTGTTGGGTGATTTTATGCACTTCCCTGTAAACTCACAGACCACGGGGCTGCTGGTCGACCTTTACATCCCATTTTCCTTTTCGCAATTAACTAAGTTTCAGAATAAATGTGTAATTAAGAATTATCCTTCTGTCGGGTGGTAGAGTTATATGGGCCACAGCTCATTCGCTATATCCTGGAAAATACAAATTCAATCAACATAGTATAGGCCAGTGAGACAGAAATCAAGGATTTTCGACACAAGGACCCCTAAGCTCGCAACATTAAAGCAGCCTTAATACTCACCCACCACGACTCAGGGAACTGAGCAGAAGAGGGGGCGGAAAGATGGTGAGAGCCGTGGTGGGGGAGACTGTCCGGAGGCATGGCACCCATCAGTAACAACACACTTGGGCCAGGAAGACCGGGATGAGTACTAGGATATCCAGGATCCCTTGCCACAAGGACT
>PVHP010030855.1:0-21488 GCA_004024765.1 Zapus hudsonius | reverse complement strand
TATTCTTCAGTGTGAGAGTAGGAAGTCTTCTTCCTTCTACTGTGCCAGGTGATTTGAATTTGGGGGATGTGAAGGATGAATCCTCTAGAGATGGTTAGGAGTGAATAGTATATAAGTTTCCTGGGAAAGGATCAATCAGGATTACTTTTATTGTTAAATTTTTTTTCAAAAGGTACCTTATAGTATATGAAGTATTTTAACCCAAACTATTTAGAATTCTTTTAACTGCCCTTTATTATTGAGCCACAATAGGGTGATTTCTATGGTGTTGAGATGGATTTCATTTTAATGGTGTTGAGATGGTATTTAAAAAATATTTATTAGAGAGAGTGAGAGAGAATGAATGGGTACACCAGGGCCTCTAGCCACTGCAAATGCACTCCAGACACATGGGCCACCTTCTGCATCTGGCTTTACATGGGTACTGGGGAATTGAACCCAGGTCCTTATGCTTTTCAGGCAAGTGCCTTAACCACTGGGTCATCTCTCCAGCCCTGAAATGGGCTTTTAAACCGATAGAGGTTGAACTTTAACCAGAAGCAAACATAAAGAACAGAAGGGGGGCTGAGGTGATGGCTTAGTGGTTAAAGGCGCTTGCTTGCAAAGCCTGCCAGCCAACGTTCAATTCCTCAGTACCTACGTGAAACTAGATGTACAAAGTGGTGAGTGCATGTGTCTGGAGTTTGTTGGCAGTGGCAAGAGGCCCAGGTGTGTCCATGCTCTTGTTCCTCCCCACTCTCTCTCTCTTTCTCTCTCTGATAAAGAAAGAAAGAAAGGGGCTGAAGAGATGGCTCAGCGGATAAGGCACTAGCTTCCAGTGCCTAAGGCCCTGGGTTCAATTCCCCAGTACCCACATAAGCCAGATGTACAAGAAGGCAGCCCTGGCGCTCGCTCGCGCTCTCTCTCTCTCTCTCTCTCTCTCTCTCTCTCTCTCTGCTTGAAAATGAATAAATAAAATATTTAAAAAAAAAAAGAAAGAAAGAAAGAAAGAACAGCAGGGGGAATATACTTAGGGGAAGGGAGAGAGGTTGGGGATAGAAGGAGGGGATAAAACCAACAAAAACAAACTATTTGAAAATGCAAGAATGAATTATATCTAAATCTCTAGGTCAATTAAAAATAAATTTTAAAAATATTGGAGAAATACTGAAGGACAGGTTTTTTTTAAATCCATCTAACAGTTTACAATAGCTTTGAAATAACTGATATTTATAACAAAAAAATTTAAATTCACATAAAAGAATGCTATAAAATGACTTGAATATAATGAATAGAACATATAACCCACTGTTGGCTTTGAAATTAACTATATAATAGGTATTTCTTAGTTCTCTTAGATGAATATTTCAATCCAGTTATACCATTATATTTTATTTTAAAAAATATTTATTTAGCTGGGTGTTGTGGTACACACCTTTAACCCCAGTACTCGGGAGCCAGAGGTAGGAGGATCACTGTGAGTTCAAGGCTACCCTGAGACTACATAGTGAATTCCACATCAGCCCAGACTAGAGAAAAACCCTATCTTGAACCCTTGCTCCCCCCATAAAATTATTTATATCATTATTATATATTGTCACAGTGTTAACAATATATAATAATATATATAATAATATAAAATCAACAGGTTTTATTTTATTTTATTATTTTATTTTATTTATTTATTTATTTTGGTTTTTCAAGGTAGGGTCTCACTCTAGTCCAGGCTTACCTGGAATTCACTATGTAGTCTCAGGCTGGCCTTGAACTCATGGCAATCCTCCTACCTTTGCCTCCCGAGTGCTGGGATTAAAGGCGTGCACCACCACGCCCAGCTCATTATTTTATTTTATTTTATTTTACTTATTTGCAAGCAGACAGATAGAAGAGAGGCAGAGAGCCACTGCAAATAAACTCCAGACACTTGTGCCACTTTGTGCATCTGGATTTATGTGGGTACTGGGGAATCAAACACTTGTCCTTAGGCTTTTCAGGCAAGCTCCTTAACCACTGAGCAATCTCTCCAGCCCAGTGTTATTATTTTCTCATTTTGAAATTTCTTTCCAAACACATTTACCTTCATAGTTTTGCTTGATGAGAATGTTGTATTGTGCACAAATAGTGGCATATATATGTGCTATGTACACTTGTGATATGGATATGGACAGAAACTTCACAGAAAATACATGACTATAATTTAAAACGTGAGACTCCAAGAGGCTAGGGTGGAAAAACAAAACACTGTATATAATTGTGAGGATAATTGCTCATAGTATTTCATCAAATTAGATATTTTCTTAGGCTCCCAATGAAGAAGCATTTGCCTTGTGTGAATTTTGTAAGTCTAGGGTTATAATACTAACAGGCAGATTCAGGTACTTTGCTGCATCTTTGAAAAGCTTTATTTTTTTCCCACTTTCAGAGCACTTATGGATATGGTGACCTGTTCTCTGACACCTGGAAAGCCTTTACTGATTATGAAGTTATTCATTTGAAGACCTATGATTTGAAAAGGGTACTGGAAACATTACTGAAAAGTCTGTCAAAACTGACAAATGTAGATGACTCCTCATAAAATAAATATTTAAGTTTCTTTTAGCTACTACCATTGATTTCTGACTTCTTGAATTCTTTTGTTATAACTAGAATTCTTGTTGTAATTAACCATGTAGGGGTTTTTATGCATGTGTATATACATGCTTGTGTGTGTGCACATACACATGTGTGTGCATGCATGTGGAGGTCAGAGGTTGACATTGGTACTTTCTTCACTCATGCTCCACTTTTTTTTGAGATTAATGAGACTCTATTTTCTAAAATTTCAAGTGCTACTTTGATGTGAAGGGTGCATATTCTCTTTAAAATATCTTCATTTTATAGGTGTGTTTTAAAGAAGCTGTTTTTTCACTACTGCCCCGCATGCGGTATGGGCTGTTTTATAATACTCCTCTGGTAAGCATTTTAGAATAGCATCCATACATTTCTCAAGAGCATCTTAAACTGCAATGTAGAAGCATCCATTGAAATATTATCTGGTGCTTTTATTTAGATATCTGGCTGTCAAAATACCGGTTTGTTCAGGGCCTTCTCCCAGCATGTGCTACACAGACTGAATATCACTCAGGAGGGACCCAAGGTAATGGATACGTTATGGGTTCTGAGGTAGGCTTGATTTTTTCATCCCTAATAAAATCATTGCTACCTTTGTAGAAAAGACATGATTAGGAAACACAGTATCTGCTATGTTAATGTTTTCTGATCTGGAGTTCTCTGAATTCAGGAGCCAATACCCATTGAAGATAAACTAAAGGATGTTGTAAGAATCTTTTTGGTCATATCTCCTGACCTCTCATATCTTCGTCAAACCCATATAACCCCTATCCAAAAAAATCCCCCCTACCAACCAACAGCTAACCAACGTGTAATGAACAGGTTTTGTCTTTCATGGCTAAAGTGGGTACGTTTATTTTATTTTTAAAAGACAATAATTGTACATATTTCTGGGATAAAGTATGATATTTTGACACATGATATGATGTGAAATTTTCAAAGCAGGGTTATTTAGTACCTGTGTCATCTCAAATATTGTTTGGGAGCATTCATAATCCTGCCTTATAGCTACTTGGAAATAAACAATGAAATATTGTTAAGACTAATGATTTGACTGTGCTATAGAAAAATGGAATTCAGTCCTCCAATAGAACTGTCATGTGCACCAACCCTTTGCTTTCCTTACTCCTAACCACCCCTTCCAGTCTCTGTTAATCCATTATTCTACTCTCTGCGTATTTATTGATTTATTTGGAGAGAGAGAGAGAGAGAATATGGGCATACCAAGGTCTTCTGCCACTGCAAATTCCAGATGCATTTGATACATGTGCCACTTTGTGCATCTGGTTTTACGTGGGTACTTGGGAATCAAACCTAGGCTGTCAGGCTTTGCAAGCAAGCACCTTTAACTACTGAACCATCTCTCCAAGCCATCTCTTTTTTTTTTCATTTTTCGAGGTAGGGTCTCACTCTAGCCTAGGCTGACCTGGAATTCACTATGTAGTCTCAGGGTGGCCTTGAACTCATGGTGATCCTCCTACCTCTGCCTCCCAAATGCTGGGATTAAAGGTGTGCGCCACCACACCTGGCCATCTATGCTTTTTTTTTTAAGCAGCAAAAGTCTTTATTAAGATCAAAGCACCAATAAAGATTTGAATACACTGTGGGCCACTCAAGGGCTCTACTCTCTACATCTATAAGATCAACTATCTTAGCTTCAACTTCTGTAAGTAAGAATATAGAGTATTTGTCTTTCTGTGCCTAATTTATTTCATTTAAATAGTGCCCCCACTTTCCTCTATACAACAAATCATGGTGCTTTGTTCCTTTATATAGCTGAGTAATATTCCATTGTGTATATGTATCAGGTTTTTATTCCCAGAGACAATGGTGAAGAAGTCAGGCTAAAAATTCATCATTCCATGAGTGTATCCTGATTGGGTTTCATCTCTTGCAGAAATCCCATTTTAGGTTTAGACATTCATTCTTTGGTCCAGGAATGACATTATTTTCACTTTTCATTTTGATTACAGGATGGGAAAATTCGAGTCACCATTCTTGCACGGAGCACAGAATATCGGAAAATACTTAACCAAAATGAGGTTCGTTTTTTTGGTATGAATTTTTAATATAATAGCTCTGCCTTCCCATAACTAATGACTTATTTATATTACATTCAAAGCTTTTGTTTGAGGAATCAAACCTGGGTTGTTAGGCTTTGCAGGCAAGCACCCTAACTGCTGAGCCATCTCTCCAGAAAGCTTTTGTATAATTTTGTATAATTTTTTTAATAAAAGGGAGTCACTAGCAAATGACACTGGTAACAGGCAGGTGTCTTTGTGTTGTACCCATGAATTGTGTCCTCTCATCTTGACTTCATCGTACTCTATACACTGGAATTTTAGGAAAGTGGAGTGACATATGTGTTCCAAGTGTGGGACTAGGATCTGAACTCAAATTTGAAAGCAATAGCCCTAAAGGATATGTAATGCTTATAAAGATATTACATGTAGAAAACAAGGAATTTTAGGCCTCATAAAGGAAAAAGTGAGCCAGAAAAGAGGGAAGGAAAAGTTGTTATAAATGTTCCCCTCTTTTATTTCCAGCTTGTAAATGCACTGAAAACAGTATCTACGTTTGAAGTCAAGATTGTTGATTACAAGTATAGGTAAGTCAAGGCCACACATGACAGATATTGTTATCTTTTGCTTGAATGATTCACTGGTGGGGAGGAAGGATTTTTCCAGTGGGAACTCTTGGTTCCTGGAGACTGGGACGTGAGATGCCATCAGTGAATGGAACAGGCAGCAGGACCACTAGCTTAGGTTTCTGGGTCTCATGTTGGTACACCATCTTATTTATTCTGGACAAGTAGTGAATCTAGACTTTTCACTTGAAATTTCTGAATTTTTGAAAGTTTTCAGTTATTTCTGAATTTTAAAATGTGTGTGTGTGTGTGTGTGTATTAAAGGCCAAATTGACACTACCAGGTTTCAGCTTCCAACTTAAAATTATTTCTATGAGAGTAATTTGAGGACCGTGAAAAAATTTTAAAAACCAAACTTATAAAGTATTGACATTTGTTTTTAAATTTTTATGTAACCAAAGACAGAATATGCATTTATTTCACTATCTAGGCAATTTCCTGTTGGCTTACGAATAGTAATGCTAATAATTGCAGTAATGTTTCTGGTCAACAAGAGTCAAGTGATGTAGGAAAGATAAAAAGAAAACGTAAAACTCTTTACCTCTACTCCTCACTTGCCCTATTTTTTTAAAAAAAATTTTATTTATTCATTTTCAACCAGAGAGATACAGAGAGAGCAAGAGAGAGAGAGCACCAGGGCCACCACCTTGTGGGTCTGGCTTATGTGGGTCCTGGGGAATTGAACCGAGGGCTTTAGGCACTGGAGGCAAGTGCCTTAACCGCTGAGCCATCTCTCCAGCCCACTTGCCCTATTTTTCAACTTTGTGACAGTGATAGCCTTTTTCCTATGCTAAACAAATGGATTTGGGAGATGGCTCAGTCAGTAAAGTGTATGTCTCACAAGTAGGAGGACCTGAGTTTGATCCCAGAACCCATGTAAAAATACTGGGCATGATGACACATGTCTGTAATCCAACTGCTGGGAAGGGAGACACAGATGGATTCCTGGGCCTCCCTGGCCAGCCTGTCTAGCTTAATGAGCTCCAGGCTGAGAGACCCTGTCTTTAAACAACAACAACAAAAAGGTGGATGGCACTTGAGAGGAATGACTCCTTTGGTTGACCTGTGGCTTCCATATACACACATGCATGTGTACCCACTCACACACACATACGACTCATATACATACACAGGTATACAGATATGAAATGTAGCCTCATAACCCTTGGGAGCTGTCCACCTCACTCATCAGCCCTTAATTCATTTATGGGCTGTAACTGTGAACCTAGCCACCAGGCTTTGCATTGGGGATGAAATTTGGAGAATGGTGTGGCTCTTCTCTTGAGGACCTCACACATTGAATGCAGAAAAATCAGTTGTCAGAATTGTTACCATGTTTTAAGACTCACTATGCTGTTCCGGTGGCTTTGTTTCATACTTTGACCAGTCCTCTGAGGGTGGTAAAGCTGTTCTTGTGCCGTGGTGAAGGAGAGTGGGCATGCCAGGGCCTCTTGCCACTGTAGACGAATTCCAGATGCATGTGCCACTTTGTGTATCAGGCTTTATTTGGGTACTTGAGAATTGAAGCCAGAGCCATCAGACTTTGTAAGCAAGCGCTTTTAACCACTGAGCTATCTCTCCATATGTTGGTATCACATGTTTCTAGTTTTTCCTTTTTATTTTTTGAGAGTCTCATATAGCCCAGGCTGGCGTCAAATTCACTATGTAGCTGAGTCCTAATCCTCCAGCCTCCACCTCCCAACTCCAGCTGGGATTGCATCTGTGCCCCCACACCCTGTTTTACATGGTACTAGGGATGGAATCCTGGATTTAGTGCTAGGTAAGTACTCTACCAACTGAGCTACATATCTAGGCCTTGGTTTTCCATTTAAAACAGCTATTGAAGGTTCCTTTAAAAACAAATGTAAAGGTGGTTTTACTTAGAAAAAAATGTTAAGTTATTCAGAATTAGGTTATCAGTTATTAGAATGAATATTAAAAATATATTGGCAAAACAGTGCAGCTGTGGAATGTGATACACTTGTACAAATATTGTCATGAACTAGCTTAACTCAAGGTTTATTCTCTTCTTACCTCTCTTGTGTTGTTCTTCATGTTACAGGGAACTAGGGTTTTTGGATCAGCTAAGGATCACACACAACACGGACATATTTATCGGAATGCACGGAGCTGGCCTCACCCATTTACTTTTCCTTCCAGACTGGGCTGCTGTATTTGAACTGTAAGTGTCAGGGGAAGCCTTCCATGGAGAGCTCGTCTTAGGCTAAGATTTTCATTCTGAACATTAGAGGGTCTAATAGTTCATCATTGCAGACAAACTCCATCACATAGGCATCTGGTCTACAGCCTGCCAATGTACTTAGTAAGCAGATGCCCTCTCCCTTCCCACAGCTCTAGTGTGGTTTCTTATTTAGGATTCATTCCTGCTTGCTCTCTGTGAGTAGCTCTTTTGCCACAGACAATATAATTACTGTGATTATATAATTACCGAGAAAATGGGGTTGAGGAGGAAGTTCTGAGGTAGATTACATATAAGGCCCTGGGTTCAATCTACATCACTATCAAAAGGAAGGAGGGAAAGAGAGAAGGAAGGAGAGAGACATAGAGAAGAGAAAAAGAGATTGAGAGAGAAACTCAGTATCCATGAGGTGACTAAGAAAAAGTTACAAACTTCCAATACTTTGTACAACACTTAAAAAATATTTTTGCGCTGGAGAGATGGCTCAGCAGTTAAGGTGCTTGCCTGCAAAGCCCATTGAACTGGGTTTGGTTTCCCAGTACCCACATAAAGCCAGATGCACAAAGAGACACATGCATCTGGAGTTTGTTTGCAGCGGCTGGAGGCACTGTTGTGTCCATTCTGTTGTCTTTCTTCTCTCTATCTCTCTCTGCTTGCAAATAAAGAAATGAGAATTTTTTTAAAATATATACATATTTATTGACCATAATGAGTTACATTATTTAGTGGACAAACAATGAGTTGTTATCCCCAATTCCCCAATGCCCCCCTCCCCATCCCCAATCAGCTGGATATCCTCCGCCATGAGTTATCTGGATCAGTCCTTGTGGCAGGGGACCATGGATAGCCTAGTCTTCAGCCAGGTTCTCCTGGCCCTAGTATGTTGTTACTGAGGGGTGCCATGCCTCTGGATAGTCCCCCCCACCACGGCTCTCACAATCTTTCCGCCCCTTCTTCCGCTCAGTTCCCTGAGTCCTGGTGGGTGAGTATTAAGGCTGCTTTAATGTTGTGAGCTTAGGGGTCTATGTGTTGAAAATTGTTGGTTTCTGTCACCCTGGCTTATCCTGTGTTGATTGAATGGCTATGGCTGTGGGTCCCTTGTTCCTCCAATCATTCTTTGAGGGGCTCCATATGGATTCAAGAAATGAGAATATTTTTAAGAATATTTTTGGGCTGGAGAGATGGCTCAGAGGTTAAGGCACTTGCCTCCAGTACCTAATGCCACAAGGTGTTGGCCCTGGTGTGCTATCTCTCTTTCTCTATCTCTCTGCTTGAAAATGAATAAATAAAATATTTTAAAAAAAGAAATGATCAAGAAATTTTTAAAAAAGAATATTTTCATTTAAAAAGTATTTATTTGAGAAAGAGAGAGAGAGAGAGAGAAAGAGAAAGAAAAAGAAACAGTATGTGTACGAGATATGTGACCTCCCACCCTTGCAAACAAACTCCAGACACATGTTTATCTGGCTTTACCATGGGTATTGGGGAATTGAACCCAGGTTGTCAGGCTTTGCAAGCAAGCACCTTTAACCAGTGAGTTATCTCCCCAGCCCCACACATTTTAAAGCTATATATGTTAGTGATATAGCCCAGTAATTGTAAATTCTGTTTTCATTCCTCTAAGAGAAAGAGAGGGCAGGATGGAAGAAGTGAGGAAGGGAAGAACATACAACCAAGATATTGGAATCCCACAGACCTAGGGTCAGGTTTTGCTTTCTTTATTAGTTACCTGTTTAACCTTGAATATGTTACCTTCCTACTCCACTTCTGTATATGTAAAGAATAATAATGTAGGAGTATTCAGCTTATAGACAATAGATCCTGATGAATAACGTGAGTTCTCTCCATCCCATGATCTTATCCTGGCCTTTAAAATTTAAGGCCAGGTTCAAATAATATTATAGAAAAGGATCAGTACAGTGCTGGGCATCACACCGACAGGGCTCTAGGCCTAGAACTCTACTGCTAAGATACATCTTTATCCCTCAAAATTGTTTAAAATTTCAGTTTGTTTATTTCATATGTGTGTGTGGAATGGGGCATGCTAGGGTCTCTTGCCACTGCAAACGAATACCTGTCCAACTTGGAAATGAACCCTGAGCTATTCGTCTCTGCAAGCAAGCACCTTTAGCCACTGAGTCAACTTCCCAGCCTCTCAGAATGTTTTTCAGATGTTCTCACTCTTGTTTGTTATTTACAAAACCTTTAGTAAGGACATATTTGAGGAGCTCTAAGGTGCTTGCTTGCAAAGCCTGATGGCCTGTTTTGAATCCTTAGTACCCACATAAAGCCAGATGCACAAATTGGCACTTGCATCTGGAGTTCATTTGTAGTTGACAAGAGGCACTGGCATGCCCATTTTTTCTCTATCTTTCAAATAAATAATTTTTTAAAGAACATATTAGAAAGGTGCATTTTCCCCCCTAGAGAATTATTGATTGGGTAAAACTCCTGAACAAAAACACCTTATATTGTATCTCCTTGTGTCCTTAGATACAACTGTGAGGATGAACGCTGCTACTTAGACTTGGCCAGGCTTCGAGGTGTTCACTACATCACATGGCGGAGGCAGAGCAAAGTCTTTGCTCAAGATAAGGTAAAGTGTAGCTACAGAGCTATGTTTTAAATGTTTTGGAGTGTCCAGTTACTAAAATAAAAAGCCATCATTGAATTTAAAAGATAATACTATCCTTTTTTTTTGAAAACAGCTGTATTTTATATTCTTAACTTAAAGAAAGTTTCAGTATTGTTAAGATACCTTTGTGAAGTTTGGGCATAGAAATATCTAATAGATTATGTATAGCAGGAATTAGCAAACCATAGCTCTATAGTATAAATATGGCCCACCAGTTTTTTGTTTGTTTGTTTGTTTTTCGAGGTAGGGTCTCGCTCTAGCCCAGGCTGACCTGGAATTCACTATGTAGTCTCAGGGTGGTTTTGAACTCACAGCAATCCTCCTACCTCTGCCTCCTGAGTGCTGGGATTAAAAGCATGTGCCACCACGCCCGGCTCACCAGTTGTTTTTGTAAATAAAGTTTTATTGGGAGCAGTCACACATTCCTATTTACATATGTTGTCTGTGGTTACTTGTCTGCTTCCTTGGCAGAACTGAGTAACTATGATAGAGAACATATGGGTGGCAAAGCTGAAAATATTTACTATCTGGCCCTCTGTAGAAAAAACTTATCAGGGCTGGAGAGATGGCACTTGCCTTCAAAACCTAACAACCAGGGTTCAATCCCCCTGTACCCATGTAAAGCCAGATGCACAAAGTGACTCATGCATCTGGAGTTCATTTGCAGTGGCTAGAGTGTCTCTTTCTATCTCTCTTTTCCTTCAAATAAATAAAAATATTTAAAAAAGAAAAAGCATACCAACTTCTGTAATACAGCATATTAAACTAGTTGCTTTAGCCACAATAAAATGTAGAGAAATCCATATCCTTGGTGATTTGTGGGTTTATATTCCGGTTTGTTTCTGCAGGGCCACCATCCAACTCTGGGGGAGCATCCGAAGTTTACTAACTACTCTTTTGATGTAGAAGAATTTATGTACCTTGTCCTCCAAGCTGAAGACCATGTGCTACAACACCCACAGTGGCCATTTAAGAAGAAACACGATGAGCTGTAGATGTGTTGAGTCTGTTTACACAAAGAGGGAATTTAAACACTATCTCACCAGATTCACAATCAATCGAGAGAAGCAACCTTTGATATTCTAGTCCAAGATGAAAAGTGACTTTTTTTTTTCAGTTTAGCTGAGTCTGGCCTTGAACTCATGATCCTCCTAACTCAGCCTCTTGAGTTCTAGGATCACAGGTATGCACCACCACTCCTGGCTACAAAATGACTTTTCTATACCAAAACATACTTTCAGGATATTTTGTGTCTTATAGTCTGTGTTTTATGTGGTGATTATATCATTGTTATTTATCTATAACAACAATATTTTTGCACTGAAAAATATTACGTTTTACAGTTAAAAAATGGGCAGGTGCCCAGCAGTGTAATTGAGCTTTCTTATTAGGGATACCAAAGTTTCCATCTTTCTCAGCTTTATAATTTATAAATGCTTTTGTAAAATATTATGTGATTGCAATTCCAGAGTGTTTTGACCTGTTTTTATATAATTGGGCAAATTGAACGCTGATGTTTTTTGGCATAGCCTGTCCATAATATTGATGGTAGGAGCTGAGGATATATATCAGTTGGCAGAGTGCTTGCTTTGCATGCATTATACATACACATAGCACAAAATTGTGATTCTCAGTACTAAGCTAAAGGACTATATTATTGATCAATATTTAGTCAGCTCCAGGGTACATACATCAAAAACCTGAATATTTAATGCTACTCTACTAATTCTTATTCACATCTCTCATTTAAGTCATGTTGCCCTACAATGTAATTATGATATTGATACAAACCAACCTGAACATTCTGGGGTTCTGTTTCCAGTATTTCCTCAGCCATGGAGAACTTATATGTTGAGTTTGGGCATGAAGTGGTGGTTTCCTTTGTGCACACACAGTATTTGAGCACATCTGCCTGTTAGCATGAAAGTCTTACAAACCTCAGAGTAGTCACAGAAGGAGAATCTTTCCCTATTAAAAAAAAGTAAAAACAGGGCTGGAGATATGGCTTAGTGGTTAAGGTGCTTGCCTGCAAAGCAGAAGGACCTGAGTTTAAGTCCCCAGGACCCAGTGGCTGGAGGCCCTGTGCACCCATTCTCTCTCTCTCTCTCTCTCTCTCTCTCTCTCTCTCTCTCTCTCTCTCTCTCTGCCTCTTTCTCTCTCACATACACATTCTCTTTCAAATAAATAAATAAAATATTTTTAAAAAGTAAAACCAGTAAAAAAAAATCATCTTTGGGTTGTCTAAGTAAAAAGTTTTAATATTGATAGTGGGTCTAAGGTAAAGACCTTTTAAATGTTAGACTATAAGAATATGCAACAGAGAAGTGGCCCATAAAACAAAATATATCTGGACCATCATAGAAGTTTGCTGGCCCTTATTTTCTAGGGTTATGGCTGACTTAAAATAATCTAACAAAAGTGTTACTTTTCGATCTTAAAAATGTTTTTAAAAATTATAAAATTATGAAGGTTTTATCTTTTTACTTCATTTTAGGAAGTGCAGGGAGGGTTGGAGAGATGGCTCAGTGGTTAAAGGCACTTGCTTGCAAAGCCTGCTGGTCCAGATTCGATTCCCCAGTACCCATGTCAAGCCAGATGCATAAACCAGGCACATCCATCTGGAGTTTGTTTGCAGTGGCAAGAGGCCTGGTGTGTTCTCTCTCTTTCTCCTTGTAAATAAATAAAATATTTTTAATAGAGAAGCACAGGGAAATGTCTTACCATTGAGTATTGAGAATTTCATATATTAAAAATAATTTCATAATAAAATGATATAAATATTTTACATTTAGAGAAAATCTATATAAACAGTCATTTGACACTTTAATTACGGAATTAACTATTATTGGACTTTATGTATATGTATATTTTTTCATTGTATATTTTAAGTATGGCTTTGAATAAACTTTTGTCTTTCATTTAAATATCTGAACATTTTCTAGATTCTTTGAAGTATGTTTGCTTTTTTGTGATCTGGTAGCTTCTAGATGAAAAAAATGAAGTAGTTCATTGATGAATTCCATTTAATCAAACTTTGCATTTTTGATTATTTAACATTTTAAGATCTGATGCTTTCAACAGTGTTGTATTGAATAAACCAAAATAATGGAGGGGTGATGGTTTCTGTTTTTAGGAGCAAGATGGATGCTATTAAAAGTGGTCTTTAAAGATACCAGTCCTTGTCATCTCACATTTGGTGTCTTCCTTCCTTGACTTGCTCATGGATTCTACATCGAGTCACTTCTGTATTGCAGTCATTATTTAGTTTCTGGGGAGAGAGCAGTGGAAAGAACAGAGAAGTACTGGACCTCAAGGACTGCGTTCTGGCATAGGAGATGGACATCAAGGAACATTAGAAGGTGATGATACAGTATTCCTGCCCATGGAGACAAAGTGGGAAAGAGGACTGTGGAGGTCACATTTGAGTGATGCAGGCCTGCAGATAATTGGGCGAAGGTCCTGAGGGAGCGTCCCATGTGCTACATGGAAAGCAGGAAGGGATGAGGTGCGAATCATGCCACAGGCCTGGTTCTCCTTAGAATAGGGCGACTCTTGCTGTTGGGAGCAAACTGTGGAGAGAAGCCTCAGGTCACGTTCTCTGGATAACAGACTCTGGGATGAAAAGCAGATGGTTTACTGGGGAAGGTATTGTGGTCAGTGAGGAAGCAAGGAGACCCCCTCTGGGTTAAGAGAGGAATTAGCTGAGATGCAGTTGCAAGGGAGTCCTCAGAGGCGTGATCTTTCATTGTAATGGCGGAGCTGGGGATTAGAATTTAGTTAATACCCAGCAAACTCCATTGCACCTCAGAACATAAGGGGCACCCGAATTCTTGTCTATACAGTTAAAGAATTAAAATTATAGACCACCAGAGGATAAGGTATAGTGGGAGACTTTATTTAAAAGAGAATGGGAAGTTACAGAGATCTCCAGCCACCAGTGTGGAGAGAACACGTGGGAGAGGCTTTAACAAAATCTATGCTGTTCATTCAGCCAAACAAGCAGAAGAGGAAAAGATAACAGAGGGCCCCCATCATGAGGAAAAAGGTTCATGTGGGAAAAATTGGGAGCCTTCCCTCACCCCAGCCATTAGGCTGGGGGGGGAGGCCTTACCTTCCTAAGGCCTGGGGACTCAGAAGTCCTTCTCCTAAAGCGCCATGTACAGGAATAAGAGGCTGGACTTTGTTTCAGTGACTTTTTAAGACCTCAGCCAGGTAAGCCAGAGAGACACATGGTCGGTCCATACCTGACCAATCCGTGTTAGCATCTAGGTTTGAGCTCTAGTAGAGACACCTCCCACTCAGGGGGAGGAGGGGTCAGGCCTGGAATCTGAATTTACCTGAAACTGTCACAACATGGAGTCAGGGGTCTGGATGTGGAAGGGTAGGGGCCATCCACTGAGAGCCATGATTCCAGGGATTCATGCAAATAGCCTGCACCCTGGGACTGAGTGCCAGTCTGCCGGGTGGGGGGGGAGGGTCACCACTGCACACAATGCAGTGTCCAGGGAAAGGTGCCTGCCCTGAGGAAGGCATGGTGGTGGGAGTTCTCATTGCATTCAGTCAGGAAAGGAGGGAGATGAATGCTGGTGCTGACATTGTGTTCTGTTTTTTCTCTTATACTACACAGTGTCCAGAACCCTAGCCCATGGGATGGTGCCACCCACATTCAGGTGAGTCTTCCCTCTGCAGTCGATTTTCACTGGAAACTTTAACATAGACTCGTCCAGAGGTGTGGTTTCATGGCAATTCTAAATCCAGTCAAGTTGGCAGTGAAATCACAGTTGCCCTGGGGAGGAAGAAATCGTTTTAGACAATCCACTTTCAAGTACAGGCTGTTACCAGAACACATGGAGACATTTCTTCTCTCTCGCTTATTGGGGTATGTCAAAATACGTGACTTTTTCGCGGGAGGCGGGAAAAATAAAAAAGCAGATTTGTAATTTGTAGGCAGCAGTGCCTTTTAGTGGCCACAAGGTGGCAGTCAAGTCCGTATAAATGGTCTCTTAGGGCTGAAGAGGCTTTGAGAATCTCACCTGCTGGATAGCATTACCCACATTCTGGATGCAGCTTCCCTGCTCAGTTAAATCTCTCTGGAATCACAGCAAATTTGGAGATGTATTTCTATGGTGATAAGAAATTCAATCAAATTGACAATGAAGATTAACCAGCGTTTGAGCCGTTTATTTTTCACAACTTTGTCCCCCAAAATTTTGGGACCATTTTTGCTGAAAAGCATCTTGGTGGTCTTTTCTGCTTTGTTGACTGTCTGCCTGCAGAACATATTTCAGACTGAGGATACAGAAGTCAGAAGCTGTAACCTCTCCGCCTTGCTACAAACAAGCTGTGTGACCATGGGCTTGTGCAGCCTCATGAAGCTTGTAGGTGTTGTAGGTTAAGCAGAATGGATTTTAAGGGTGTAATAAGAAAATAAATCCATGCTTGTGATGCAGGAATTCTGGGTTTCTTGTATGCCAATGCAACAAAAATTTGGGGTTTCCCAGATCTTTGTCCTATGAATTCAAAGAATGAAATCCAAGGACAAGAAGATAAGGTTTAGAAAGATTTTTATTACAGCTTAAAACTTTAGGAGGAAGAAGGAAGGGGGTTTAAGCCTCGAATATAAGAGAAGAAATCAAGGTGGTGCTCTTGCCTAGGAAGGCAAGAAGGGGTTTGAGAAGCCCACCTCCAGACTCACATCTGGGTTTTTTATGAGGAGTGGCTGCTTGAAAAAAAGCTTGGTTTGCATATTTCTAAGGACAAAGACCAGATTTTATAGCTTTGGGGGTAATCTCTCATCTAGGAAGGGTGCAAGCTTAATCTAGAAATCTTTCCTGGAGGGTGTAACATCCAGGTTTCTGCAAATTTAGTGCTATTTCCTGCTGTAGTCAAGAAATCAAAAAGCATTCACTTTTGACTGCCGAGCCAGTTCTGTCTCCTGTCACTTTTTCTGTGCCTGATCCGTAACATATGCTCAGCAGGTGCTATTACACTGTTACCCACAGCAATACCATCATTTGAAGCTCTAGCATTTCGGTTCTGACCGCTAGACCTGCCCTAGGCCAAGCCTGTGAGAGTTTCTAGAGGCAGAACCTGGTTCTGTTTTGTTAAGTGTCCCCAAGTAGTTCTCACTTAGAATGAGCAGGAACTGCAGGGTTAGTCGGAAAGAACTCGACCAGTGCAGCACTGCCAGCACGGAAGATGCTCCAGTTGCCAAAGCACAAAGATGTCCGGCCAAGGGACTTGACTTGAGGGGTAGTCCCCCAAGTTTAAAGCCGTCCAGCTACAACCATACTTTCTCATTGCCTCTCAAATCCAGGTAATCCAGTCTTTTGGACAATGTAGGTAGAGGGTAAAGAAATCTGCAAACTCAATTGCAAAGACCCTGAACTGAAGTTGAAGCCCATACCATCTTGGGCAGAGCACTGAGTTGAGTGCAGGGTTAAATAAAGGCCTCAGTGAAATCAGACCACTTTGATGTTCAGAATTGAGAGAGAGAGAAATCAGCCAGCAGAAGAGGAAGTTTAAAGGCGACTCTTGCAAATCCCAGAAGCAAACCCACAGTTAAAGTGGGATAGACATGCAAATAAGGCAGGTGACATAATGACGTGAGAGAAGACAAGCTCTCTGTTGAACAGACCCTAGCAAGGCAGGCAAAGGCCAGGGTCAGCATTTGAAAGCCGGCTGAAAAGGAGGCAGGATGCCAGGAAAATGGAAGCAAGTACACACCAGGCTTCAGTGGGTGTGCAAACTAGGGAGGCAGGTAGGAAATGGCGAAAAAGAAAGCAAACCCTTCTGCACAGTAAGAGCATGTTTGCAGTGATAGAAAATGTAGATGTTCTGGGAATGTCCTTGTCTTAGGTGCCATTTTCCACAGGCCATATTCAGCTCAGGGAGAGAATCGACACAAGTCACTTTGAGAAGTGTTTGAAAGTGCGACAAGAGGGTTTCATCTTCCAGTTTATGATAATGTCGCGACTTCTGCTTTCCTGTACAACTAAAAGTAAGATGTGATGACCGAGCAGCTCACAGTGCAGCCATCCAGCTCCGAGATGGACTTTGGTTTGTCCTATCAGGCATCTCTATGCCAATAAATCCTGTAGAATTTAGATCATATTTACTTGTTACTTGATGGTGTGTTCTGGGATCATCTGGACTTTGCAATTCAAAACAGTCCATTGGAAAGAAAAGTTTTACCATGTATGCTATTGGTGCACACAATAACTCTGGAGGAAAAGAGAATAAAAGTAAAACCCAGAAAAATGTACCCATTCTTCTACAGCCTTGAAAGATACTATATTCTGCCTTTTTTCTCCTTCCTCCTGCCACCCATGGTGTGAGTCAGCTTTGTTGGTGGAACTAAATAGCACCCTTCAGCCAAGAAAGGTACTGACTGACTGTGAACAGACTCCAGTGAGATGCATGTGGTCAGCCATGGGAGCAGAATTTGCACTTAGTATGTTGTAGTATGTGCTTGGCCCTTGGAGAACCCAAATTAACCTGTGGATTATGTCTGTTCCCCTCTTGAGGTTTTTTGAAACCCTCTGAGGGTCTTCCCGTAAGGTGATGACATGTGGGGAGTGCACGCCTAAGGAGTCTTATTAGAAGTCCAGAGTCTTGGGCTCGAGAAATGGCTCAGTGTTTAAGGTACTTGCCTGCAAAGCCTAAAGAACTGGGTTTGATTCCCCACTACTCACATAAAGCCAGATGCACAAAATGGCCCATGCATCTGGAGTTTATTTGTAGAGGCTAGAGGGCCTGGTGCACCCATTTCCTCTTTCTCTCTATGTGCAAATAAATAAATATATTATAAAAAGAAGTCCAGAGTCTTTGCAGGGTCATAAGCTACTGCAATAAAAATGTGCACATGGCAGCTGTTCGAGTGACCTCTTAGGGGTGCTGTGAATATGTAAGTATGAGCCACTTTGCTGGGAACACACCGGGGGGAGGAATAAGGAAGATTCACATTAATCTGATAATCACAGGGGATAAATAATGGATTGTCCTGGAGGAATGAAGTGGCCAGGACCAAGGACTTGCTCTAGAGTGGGGGACAGAGTCCCCAGGAAGATGGTTCCAGGGAATTGTAGTGTAGCACAGCACTTAATGTCTGCCACTTTGTAAGACCTCAAAAAGCAGAGGGAGGAGCTGGGAGATGGGGAGAGGAGACAGGAGAGGAGGAAAAAGGTTCAGACACGTAGGCCAAAGCCTTGTGCCGTGTTCATCCGAGAACTCTGTATTTCAAAATATCACCTGCAATGTCATGATGGCAGTGGCTACTGCGCTGTGCTTGGTGCAGTGGCAGTTGACAGCCTGGGATGTCGATAAGCTCAGTGAAAGGCAACTGGGAAGCCAATGGCAAAGACCTCCCCCCCCCACACACACACACAGTGTGTAGCTCGTGCTCCAGGACTGGGGGAATTCATGTGTTTGCCTTCCAGTGGTTTTTATCACCATCAATGTAGGACCTCGTTTACTCTCCGAAAGTCCTTGTCTGCTAACTTTTTATTGGTAGGGAGCGGTGTGGGAGAGGGGACAGGGTCTTGCGGGGTTTCTGAAGCTGGACTCCAACTCTAGTGTTCTGCCCCAGCCTCTCCAGTTCTGGGACTATCTTCTATGGGAGGAATTTGAGCTGGGTGTTGTGGTACACAGCTATAACCCTTGGAAGGTGGAGAAGAATTAGGAATTCAAAACTAGCCTTGCTACATAGTGAATTGGAGGCCAGCCTGGGCTACGGAGGCCCTGTTTCAAAGAAAAAGAAAAAAAAACCAGAAAACATAAAAAGGATTTTGGATGTGATATCTGAGCCACAGCTACCTAACTTCTTTTTTTTTAATTATCCATGAGATACATTTAATGAACCAATAATGAGTTGTTATCCCCATTTCCCCAATGTCCCTCTTCCCTACCCCCAATCAGCTGGATATCCTCCTCCGTGGGCAGTCTGGATCAGTCCATAGGGATAGGGGATTATAGATATCCTAGGAGCCAGCCCGGTTCCACCCGCCTTAGTGTGATGTTACTGAGGGGGGCGATGTCTCTGGGAGTTCTCCCCCACCATGGCTTTTACAATCTCTGCCCCCTCTTCTGCTCAGTTCCCTGAGTCATGGTGGGTGAGTATTAAGGCTGCTTCATTGTTGAGGTCTTAGGGGTATCTGTACTTCTGCTTTAGGTTGTGTAGAAAATTGTTGGTGTCTGGCTGGCTGGCTGGCTTATCCTGTGTTGACTGACTGGCCGTGGTTATGGGTCTCTTGTTTATCCCACCGTTCTCTGTGGGGTTCCATGTGGATCCTCCACAGTAGGTCTGGTGTGGCTCATCTCTTGCCAGGATGTCAGCTATTGGCCTGCGGTTCGTTGGTAGGGTTGGATGAGCCACAGCTCTCTCGCTGCATTCTGAAAGATACAAACAGAATCTCCATCGGAGAGTGAGATCAGCATAGGTTAACTGAGATACACATTGCTGAATTAGCTAGATTCTATTGTTAGTAGCTTCTTTGTAAATCACTCGTGTAGTGCATCTCTCTTTGGCAGCCCAAGAGTTTGGTTCCCAGTGCTTTTCGCCCTGAGTCCTCAGTTCCAGTTAAGGGCTCCCCTTCACTGAGTGGATTATTTGGCTGAATTAAAAGCTGTTGGTTACCTCCCCCAGGCTTTGGACAGCTACCTAACTTCTGCTCATTTAGCTTATGATTATGTGACTAATTATAGGGTAATATGTAGATATGTATATATGTAAATCTATAGTCTCATTATGTAAACTAGCCACTCAGTGGCTCTAATTGGAGGATTCTTTTTCTGGGCCATATTCTGCAGCCTTTAAATTTGTATCTGTATGTATATGTATACACACGCATATGTACACATTTGTTCTTAAATCTGGGTAATGGGAGAATCATTGATCTGCTAAAATATTTAGAGATTAGCTGAGACATAAAGAATCCAAAGTTTTTAATTATAGATAGGAAAATGACCAAGAGAGAAATAACCAGGGCTTGTGTGCATGTATTTGTCCCAATGAAATACACTGCTGTTGGGAGGAGGGGAGGAGACCTTCCTTCCCTGGTAATCGTGACCCAGCTGTGTGGGTAGAGAAGCCCTGAAATGCCTTCATGAGAGTCCAAGCCTGCCTTTGAAATTCAAGGATTCAGAGCGAGCATTCTTTACTCAGGTGGTGAGTGTCATGTGCATTATGTCTCTTTCTGTGGATGGTGACTTTGTCATTATTAAGCCTTGTACAGACATGGCCCCGAATGTCATTTACTGATGCCTTTGCTTTGTTGGGCATCAAGCTTTCAGAAAGGTGGAGATGTGGTGTGCTGGAGATGCTTGGAAAATGTTGATATCTTCAGAGTCGAGTATCTTATGTCTGTAGAACCCTAACCCTGAATCTTTGCTCTTGGTGACTTCTTTTTCTAATTTTTTTTTCTGAGCCAGAGGAGTTGGGTTTCTATGTTGAATGCAGGTGCATTAAATATCTTCCAAGTCAGAGAAACAAAACAGAAAACAGCAACAAACTGCCTCCTTCTGAAAATCTTTCTTAAAGCTGTTTCTATGTATTTTTAATTATGAGATGTTATACAACACATTACAGTCAGGTCTGACCTTGGTTATTTTGTGAATCTTATCCCGTTCTTTCTACTCCCCAGTCCCCATTCTTTTCAGCAAGTCCCTGGGCTTGACTTTATCCTTCACTCACTATGGAGAGAGCAGCAATGTTATCTATCACCCTGAAGAATGCTGCATGGAGCCCCAGGGTTGTGTGTGACAGTGATGTCAATGGGAACAATTCATTATTCCATCAAGCACTTGGCATGTCCATCAATGAAAAAATATGTGCTTTATAACTGACAGCTCAAAATAGCAATTGGCATGCCAAGATCTTGATAGTATAATGAATTATTCTTTGGACCTATCATTTCATCCCATCAATTTAGCCCTATAGACTTTTCTTTGGGGGAGGGGGACTGAATTATAGAAGTGTTCTCAGACAGTAAGCAAAACAGCTTTGCAACCTGAGAAGGAAAGATAAGAGCTCTGAGAAGTAGAATTGAAAAGAATGTTCCTGTCTGGACATGGTGGCGCATACCTTTAATCCCAGCACTTGGGAGGTGGGGGTAGGAGGAATGCCATGAGTTCAAGACTAGCCTGAGACTATCTAGTGAATTCCAAGTCAGCCTTGGCTAGTGCAAGACCCTACCTCAAACAAACCACAAAAAAACCAAACCATTATTCTTATTCTCATTATTACTATATAGTAGATAATTAGTAACTGAAAAAGTGTGAGGGCTGGAGGGATGGCTCAGCAGTTAAGACACTTGCCTGCAAAACCTAATGACATGGGTTCAATTCCCTACATAAAGCCAGATGCACAAAGTGATGCATGTGTCTGAATGTTTGTTTACAGGGCAAGAGGCCCTGCTGTG
>PVHP010030854.1:0-21287 GCA_004024765.1 Zapus hudsonius | reverse complement strand
GTGAGCTTAGGGGTCTTTGTGTCGAAAATCGTTGGTTTCTGTTCCACTGGCTAATCCTGTGTTGATTTAATGGCTGTGGCTGTGGGCTCCTTGTTCATCTCGTCATTCTCTGCGGAGTTCCATTTGGATCCTCCATGGTATGACTGTGGTGGCCCCTCTCTTGCCAGAATCTCAGCTATCGGCCTACGGTCGGTTGGTAGGATTAGGTGAGCCCCAGCACTCTCGCTGCATCCTGAAAGATAAAAACACAATCTCCATCGGAGAGTGAGATCAGTGTAGGTTAACAAATATACACAATTTTGGATTACCAGGATTCGATTCTTAGTAGCCTCCCTATCAATTGGTCCCATAGTGCATCTTGTCCTGGGAGCCTAAGAGTACGGGATCCCCAGGTTCCAGACAAGGGGACCCCCTCACTAAGTGGAAAATTGGCCGAATTGAAAGCTGTTGATTGTCTCCCCCAGGCCCAGACTCCTCCATTACACAAGTGCTCCTTTCTTGGTTCGCTGTTCCCTCCCAGTAGGAGGTGTGGTCAGCCTACTCATGGCCGCAGATTGTGTTTCGTGTCAATCGTCTCTGTTTACTCCAGCTGTCGTTGATCAGTTTCCCCTGGCAGCCTGTGCAGTGCCTTCCAGCACTACACTAACTGCCTTCTGGGGGCTGGATACCATTCCGGACGTTGAAGGGTTTCTTGATGCTGGTCGATGGCTGTCTGTGGTTTCTTCAGTAACAGGGTTTGCCTCAGGCCTGGGGAGGGCACTCAAGAGCTTTGCTATTTACTTCTTGGAAGTTGTCTTTTCTGGGTTTTTAGTCAGGAAACAAGTAGAAGAGGTTAGGAAAACTACAGTTTGTTAAAAGCAGTTATTGCTATTTTTTTTTACAAAACCCTTTTTGGAGGTAATTATCTATTCCTTCCTTCATTTAATTATAAACTCAACACAGGCGTACTGTGTGAAGTTTACACAGGTATACTGTGTAAAGCTTAATGAAATAAACAAGTCTAATGATTCATTCATAGCTTCTACCAGACTCATTGACCAAACAGAACACTTTCTCTTTTATTCTCTTGACAAATAAAATATTAGGATAATGGCTAAGGTAATTGAGAGAAGTCTTTAATTAGAGCACTGCTCTTTGGAAATGAGGACTCTTGCTATCTTAGGAGTCACTAGGGGAGTAAAGGCTACCCAGTGCTATGGCTAATAGTAGCTTGCCTTTGCTAATGGTCATTTTAATGGAACATTAGGTAGACTACGCAGGACAGATTTTCTGTTTTATGTTGTCCAAGGTCTGTGTGGGGAGGAACATGGTCAATGAACCTGTTGGGTTTCTATAATCATTTTAGGGGTACAAGAGCCTGCACCCATGACCTCTAAGCACACTGTGCTTTATCTTACTCATAGGAGAACATATTTTATAGTTTTCCTACTGATAATCACTTATGTGATTCTCACCAGAATCTGATCACATCTGAGCAGTTCACGTTCATTGGCTGCCCCAGGCCTGACTGTTCACTGTCCCATGAACATGGCTGTGATCAGTCGTACCTTATTGATTTTGTTCATTATTTTCTGTGCCTTACAATTCTGTGCTCTCAGTGCTGCAAATAGTCATTGTTCTGTTGGGTCAGCTCCATTCTCTGCTTTGTCACAAAGCCATTTCTGATGATCCTAGATACAGCGACTTTTGTTTTCTTTTTCTTAAAATCACATCCTACTAATTATTTACTCGTTTTTGTCTTTAACCATGAGCTGTTTTGCTCTGGAGCAAAAAAAAAAATTCTCAGGATATATTCTTTCTTTTGGTCAGAATGTGAATTAAATTCTTCGAGGTCAGGGAAGGAACTTTATATATATATATATATATATATATTGGTTTTTTGAGGTAGGGTCTCGCTCTAACCCAGGCTGACCTGGAATTCACCCTGTAGTCTCAGGCTGGCCTTGAACTCACAGTGATCCTTCTACCTCTACCTCCCGAGTGAGTGCTGGGATTAAAGGTGTGCGCCACCATGCCTGGCTTAGGAATTTTATATTATTTTAAAAAATTCTTTCCTCTCCCATTACCTTCATTTATTCCCTCGCACTGTCTACCTTTCGCTGAATCCCACTTTCCCCCAGCTAGTCTCTTCTTCTGTTTTGATGTCCTTTCACCATCCATGATGGGATATTGATGGGTCCAATACTGAATAGGTAATGACAGCCACTGTGAACTCATGAAGGCCACAACCACTTCATGTCTGAAACAGAGCATTTCAAAATACTGCTCAACACTGCTCATGCCCTGGTTCTTACTTTTTTTTTTTGAGACAGGGTCTCATTCAAGGCCGAGTAGCCTTGAGTACCTTATATAACCAAGAATGACCTTGGATCCTGATTTTCCTGCCTCCACCTGAAATGATAGGTGTCTTGTGTATGTGGTGATATGGATCAAACCCTCAATTTGTATATGTCAGGCAAGCTCTCTACAAACTGAGCTACATTCCCAGCTCACTAAAGTCTAATTGAATTAAATCGACTGAATCCTTGATCATAGATGGTCCAGAATATGTTTTTACCACAAGGTTTAAATTTTAACATGCATCACTGTACAAATATCACTTTTGTTCAGAAGAGTGATATTCTTTTTAATTCAATATAGTTCAATATATATTTGTCTAGGACTTGTACAAATAAGAACTTTTTGTGGCCAGCATGTATGACAGAAAGTTCAGCAGGAAATAGCCTTTTAAACATCTGTCAGTCCAGGTAATAACTGGGTAATAATGAGCAGAATGAATGTCTCATTGCTTTAAAATGAGAACATATAAACAGAAAAAAATATACAGTCTGTGGAAAAACAGTCAATATTTCTGAAAAATAAAGAAGCAGAGGCAGGATTTAGGGAGAGAATATGTCACATTGATTTTTGGGTGGGTATTACTTTTAGTATCATTTCATGACAAAAATATAGTGTATGAAAACAGCCTGTTTTTTTAAAAACTTTAGTAATGCACATAAAATTCTTTTATTAAAATTTAATAAACCATTTCCACTTTAGATTTAAAGATAAGCAAGTTAGTTAATATAAAACAATAGGTTATGATATTGATGGAATTAATTTTATGAAGAAATAAATAAAACTTTATAAAGCCTTTATTTGTTTGATGTTATCAACCTTGGAACTACTAATACTTTTGGCTGGGGGATTCTATGTTGATTGTCATGTATGTTACAGCAACATCATTTCTGTCCTCTACCCATGAAGGGCCAGGAACACATCCTCAGTTATTATAATGAGATATTTCTCCAGAACTTGTCAAATTCTCTCAGGAGACAAAACTGACTCTAACTGGACAATGGTTTGTTTATTCCAAAGATAAGCAAATTGTACACATCTTGCTGCTTAATCAATTACCTTTTCCTGATGATAAAGCCAGGATGATAAAACCATTGAAAAATTGGGAAAGATGGAAATAATACTGATATAAAATTATAACATAATTCCTCAATACAGAAAATTGTTATTACAAATTTTAAGCATTTATTTTAGTCTGGAAGTTGTTTATTCTATTTAATGTTTGCATCTATCTGTCTACTATCTATCTATCTATCTATCTATCTATCTATCTATCTATCTATCTATCTATCTATATCTATATCTATCTATCTATCTATCTACCTATCTATCTGTAAACCCATCCATCTAGAACTGGACTCTTCCAAAAGTACTTACATTAATTTCTCTACTGATATCTTATTCCTTACTGTTCTACCCTTACTCTGAAACACCTATGACATTTCAAATATGGTTTTCAAGACCAAACATGAATGGCCCACCATCTCAGAAGGTGACTTGCCCCACTGTATGAAGACCTAAACTGTAAATATATAAACTATAAATATTTCTTTTTGGTACCTCAGTCTTGATGGAAATTGGGTCTGTTTTATTTTATACAATCCCAGCAAAGGCCACAGCTTGTTTTAGGAACAACCCCATTTAAATTCCACTTATATATGTGCAAATATGTACACACACACACACACACACCAAAATTTTAATTAATTTTCTCTCAAAAGAGATTAGTTTTCTGCTACAGCAAGTTAAGCTATTGTCCAAAATGCTTTATCTAATAGTCAAAAGATGATTTATAAATTTTGACCATGATTTTCTAGAATTACGTTAGTATATATTTGTAAAGAATATTGGAATAAAATACTAAGTAACACACTTGGAGCATTACTTGATGACTGATCTTTCTTTTGGTAAAGTTTCAGAAAAGAGCTGAACAGAAGAGGAACTAGGAGAAAAATTTGAGGAGATGAATAAAAACAACAGATTTGTATGTCCTGAATGTTCCCAAAGTCTTCAGGGATGCTGTTGTGGAGACCTCTCTCCACGTGAAAGCAATGCAAGCACAGACTATTTAATATTAGCACAGACTACTTCACAATGATGTGAGAAGTTCTGCTATTTAAATTCGGGACAAATGAAAAATATGAATAAGTGAGTTCCTGTCAATGAAGTGTGTCTATGTTCCTAGTCTTCCATGGTGAACTCCCACACTGTGAATGCACATTATATTTCTGTAGAAAAACTTACCAGGTCTTTTTCTGTAGGCACATGTGTGTGTGGGTTCCTGTGTGTGTGTGTGTGTGTGTGTGTGTGTGTGTGTGTTCGCCAGAGGGCGAATCTTTTTGTGACAGAATCTCTCATTGGCTCAGCGCTCACCTATTAGGCTAGGCATTGTTGGTAGCAAGCTCCAGGAATCTGTGCTTCTCACCACTGGGATTATGGGTGTGTGCCACCATACTCAGCATTTCAAGTGAGCACTGGGTATGGACCTCAGGTCCTCCTGCTTGACAACTAAGTACTTTACCACTGGGCTGTCTTCCCAGCCCTAAAGTGGCCTTAGAAAATACAAAACAAAACAATGCTTTTCTTTTATGAATCTCATACAGGTTTCACAGATACCATTTTTAATCCTAATCCAATCTCTCCAGGACCAATCAATCTAAAGAAAATAATGTTTGTAAGGATCAACTCTGATTGGATCAGCTGTATTATTAATCTCTATTGGGCTTTGATATTTAGGGTCTCTCTCTCTCTCTTTCTCTCTAGTAAATAAATAAAAATATTAAAAAGAAAATGGACTGGATCATAGAGTCAGACATGGCTGCTCATCCCCACCCTTGGGAAGCTGAGGCAAGGTCATTATTGGTTTGAAGTGAGTGTTTGACTCTATTTCAAAAAACCAAACCAAGTCACAAAGAAATGTAATTGTAAGCCACTCCTGCTCTCAAAGGGGTGATAATTTTTTAATGTTTTGCCATCACCATGCTGTCTCAACTCAGATGATGATTGGTGAGTTCTTTTAGGCCACTTTTCATTAATTTTCATCTAGAATAAATAAATGATTATCAAGCCCGACAAGGTTTCTCAGTTCACAAAGGATGCCCAAAGCTCTTGGTGATCATATAGACCTGGAAAGGCATGAAGGAAGCTATTCACATAGACTTCACACTGCCATTGCCAGGGGTATGTTAGGGCTTGATGGCCAGATCTGGGGTGGTGGTGTTTAATGAGTAAAGGTCTGACTTGACTTGTTTTTAAAGTAATAACTGGCTTTTCTTGAAATGCCCATATGTCGGTATGAATGACACAGGTAAAACACACAGAGAAGGGGAGTGTGCCACGATGGTATGAGGAAAAGAGGGCATTAACATGAATCTAAACAAATCTTCTTTTCCACTTAAAAGAGGTTCAAGGATTTTATTAACTCCCTATAAGAAAAAGTAGAATGTATTAATAAATTATCATTGTGTGATTTTCATAACTATACATTATATATCTAATAGTTTACATGTATAAATATGTAGGAAATATGGTATGTACACATGTAATGTTTAGGATTTAATAAGTAGACTTGGTACTCAGTCTATATATAATTGGTACTGCGGTTCTATATATAGTTCTAAACAATTCTAAAATCTGTGCACGTGTTTGTGCACACATATAAATATGCACACAAAGCATATACATATTGTATATTTTTGGTATGTAAGAAGAGAGAAAGAGAAATTGAGATGGGAACAGGGTGTTCTAAAATGTACTGATTATTGGTAGTCAAAGAAATTTTCATACTTAAACTGAGAACAATCATGTCAGTAATGTTATCTGATGTAGTTAACAGCACATCCCACTGCAGACTTCTTGAGTTTAAATCCCAGAGCCTTAGCTCTCAGCTCTGTGACCTTGGGTTCTTTCTCCTCTCCTCTCTTAGCTTCCCATTTGTAAAACAGTGATCCTTTTAGTTTTGCTTTCACTGAGAAGAGAATGCCATCTGGCCATATGGAAAGTAGAAGACCTGAGAGAGTCATAACATGGACATTATCTCTAGAAGAGGAGGAGGAGTCACATGGAGCTCTAAGTTCATTACTTTATGCAAAAGAGAGTAACAGAGGAAGAAATGAAAGAGGGCAGAAAATCATACGATTGTTAAGAGGGATGGATTGGGAACTTGATGGCTAACCACAAACACAGAATAAAGGATCATATTAAAGAAGAAAACAGTAAACAAACAAACTCAGAAGAATGGAAATTAAGACTTGGTTAGCATTCATTGAGCTAATGAATAAAAATTGATTATAAAATCTAATTTACTCCTTTGAAGGTTATTTCCTGAGTGCCTCTCGATGAGGAGATATAGTAAAATGCCATCACTTTGAATAACTCCTATTTGTCCCATTTGAAATTCATATCACAGGTCTGAATTTAACAGTTCGTTAATTGCCAGCCTTAGAAAATCTTTTATCCCATAAAGAGTAAAATGGATGATGGCTTAGGATTTCTGTAACATCAAGAGTTGGAGAATGCTTTTAAAATGTCTCATTCAATCACTGGGAAATATATTTGAAATGAAAGGAATATCACTTAGAAATTTAAATGATGAAACTTTTCAGGTTCTCTTAGATTTCCTTTAAGAGGGAAGATCTTCAGAGTTGAGCACAGACACTTGGTAAATGCCTAATGCTTCGAAGGGCAAGTGTTGTAGGGCATACCTCAGTGCTTGCCGACATTTCTCATCAATGAAATGAAGATTCTGCTGTTCGAATGGCCTCTGAACAGAATGGCTTGAAGCCAGTGGAAACGAAACCAGAAAGCGTAAGCAAGGGAAGGCTCTGGTCATTGAATAGTCATTAAGTTAATCAGCCAGAATTTCCTTTTTAGTTCTGCTTTTATGAGTTGATTAACTTTATTAAAGAAGATCTTTCTAAAATACATTAGGCCATATCTCCCCCCACTCCACTTCTATATCCGGTCCTATGAAAAGAAAAAGGCAGTGTCTGTAGCAATTCAAATTTCTGGAGCCAGGTACTTCGGTCCTGATTTTTGCATTATCACTATGTGAAGCTGGGGAGAATTAGTTTAACCTCCATGGGCCTCTGTTTCCTCCTCTGGAAAAATTTCATGGGGTGATGTGACTATTAATACTGTTGCAATGCCCTCAGAACTTTTCTTGGCACATAGAAACTGCGGGGTTGTTATGATTATTATTACTTATTGAATAATATCTTGAGGTGGTATCATTTTATTAAACATCAATAATCAGGAAATAGTTACACATCGGGCCATTGGGGTTATGTTTCCTCACTGTTATCTATCAGATGTGTGGCCTTGGGCTAATGAACAATTCTACAAATCCCTGGTCCCCAGAGTGTTCTCTCATCAATGTCAGCTCTTACTGATACAGTTGTAGGGGAGTGGGGCCTCTCAATGTGCCTTCACTAGCTACAGGCTTTCTTTTCAGTTGAAACTGCTCTTCTCAACAGCCCAAGACTGCCTCTTTCAAAGCCAGTTTATAAATAGAAGATGCATCAGAGAATATTTGGCATTAATTCCCAAAGACAGGGGCTCATGGTAAGAGATGATAGTGGAGGGGTAGCAAACTCATGCTGGAGTATGTAAGCCCAGACTGAAGCCTAATCAGTATTACCTCCTACCTCTGAACTGGATTATCTGCATCAAGAAAGAGCTATGTGTAGGTTTCTTTTCTTTTCTTTTCTTTTTAATAAAATATATCTTTATTTTCCATATTTACAAACACTGAATGAGCAAATAATGTGTTGGTGTCCCCAGTTCCCTGATTTCCCTCTTCCCTGTCCCCAATCAGCTGAGTATCCTCCTCGGTGGGCAGTATGGATGGTCCATGGGGCAGGGTTTATGGGTAGCTTAGGAGTCAACCCGGTTCCACCCCCTTTGTATGGTTTCTTTATGTGAAGGACAGGCACAGGATCTATTTCAGTGAACGATCTTCTTTGATGAAGATCGTTGAGCTATTCACATAAAGCATTTACTACAGACCTTGCTATGTATTTAAACCTTAATAAATGCTAATCATTTTTATTGATGTGTGAATATTCATCTGGGGGATCTTACTTGTATGTTCCCAGTACACTAAATTATCCTTTGCAGATTTATTCTTGAATTTATCAACAGTGAATCATGGTAACATGTCAGGCACTCACTGACCTCTCATGATAAATCTTATTTCTTCTTTCCAACTTGACAGTCCTTACAAACTTTGTCCTGCCTGTTTCCATGAGGTAGAGTTCCATCGAGATGCAGTGATGAGAGATAATTCAGTTTTCTGCTCTTTTAGAAATTTACTGGTTTAATTATGGGAAACAAAGACTAATACTTTCTTACTATTATTACTCAGCTTGTAAGTATCACATTAGTATATCTTTGGTTTTTATTGTGCTAGAATATTTTATTTTAAAAATTGCTATTTGAGTTGTGGACTTGAGTTTCATTTAAAAAAGTTATTAAATAAAGCTTGATTTTGGAATAAGACAGAATTTCTGACAGTTTTTGAAATGGCCCTAAATATTCTTTGACCATTTTATACTCTATATTATGCAACACGGTGTTCCCAGAATAGAAAATTATGAAATCAAAGTATTGATCAAGTCTGAAAATGTTGAAGAAGTTCTGTGTCCTGTGATATCAAATATTCATCCAATTTAATGCTTTGTGTAAAAATAAACTAACACAACCAACACATTTGCATGAAAATTTTCCTTCATTTTTCATAAATCATATGAATACCAAGGAATTTTTAAAAAATAAATTTATTTATGATTTATTTTCAGCAAATATTTGATTTATATATTTGTCTACCCTGAGTCATGTGGAATTTTTCTGGGAGAAAAGGAGTCATAAGTGGAAAAAGTGGGAGAATATTTGAATAGAAGCAGAGAAAACAAGCATCCTGCCTTGTCTCTGATTTTCAGGGAAAAGAATTCTGTCTTTCCTCATTAAGCATGATGCCAGCTTTGGGATTTAGAGATGCTTTTCATAAGTTAAGGAAGCTACCTTCTGTTATTAGCTTGTTGGAATTTTTAAAATCCCATACATGGTTGTTGAAATGTATCAAATGCCTTTTCTATGTCTGTGGAGATCATGTGGGTTTTGGCCTTTACACTACTAATATGATGCATTAATTGATTTTTATATGCCAAAGTAGTCTATATTAAGTACTTCTGTGTATATATACACGAACTCCACTTGATAGTAGCATATAATTACTTTTTTGTTGCTGGGTTTGGCTAGCTGGTATTTGTTTGGAACTTTTGCATAAGATATATCAGCTTGTAGTTTTGCATAAGAGATACTGAGGTAGTGTGTGTGTGAGCAAGTGTGTGTGTGTGCTTGTATGTGTGTGTACACAAACTCAGATGGCATTCTTCAGGTGCTGGCTACCTTCTTTGAGACAGGGTTTCTCATTGGTTTGGAGCTCACCCAATAGGCTAACCTTGCTGGCTAGTAAGCTCCAGGGATCTTCCTGTCTCTGCCTCCCCAGTGCTGGGGTGATAAGCTAGAGTAACCATGCCTGCCTGTTTTGCATGGGTCCTGGGGATCAAGTTCAGATTCTCCTGCTTGCTAGACAAGCACTTTACTGACTCTGCTATCTCTCCAGCCCTTGGCCTGTGGTTTTTGTCTAAAAGATATTGGAATAGTTTTCTTTCCTTGCTATGTCTTGTCATGTTTAGATATCTGGGTAATACTGTTCTCACAGGTTGATTTGAAAAGCCTTCTTATTCCTTCCTTTTAAATACTTTAAAACAAAAATTGCTCCATGTTCTTCTGTATTTCCAGACGACCTCCTTCATTTAGTTTATAAATCACAGCACATCTAAACTTCCTCATCAGTCAGCACTTAGGAAAGCGCCAATGTGATTTGAACCAATTTATTCTCATCACCAAACAGTATTTATAATGCTCCCACATGATTTACACCAATTTAGCGTTCCCAGGAGAGGATTCAGGTGGGAGAAAGGGAGAGAGGCAGATGTGCAGCAGGGAAGTGCAGGAGAGAAGAGCCCAAAGGACATGCGATGTAACGCAATCCATGGTTGCACAGATCAGGCTGACGATCAAAATGTCAACATGTCCATAACATTTCTTTTGGACTCTTAGAAAGGGGTCTTCTGATTCAAATTCTGTTTCACTTCCCCCTCCACCTTCCCAGTATAGTTTTATCCATCTCTCCTTCACTTTAAAATGAAATTTGAAAGTATCTGGAGGTCAAGTCAATGGCATTAAACCCACTGATATATTAAAAGTAATCTGAGCAAGTTGGTTAATAATGTTAGTGTGTGTTCTTATTCTGACTCACAGCTCTTCCATATTGTAGTGAGAACACTGGTGACTCAATTATTTAAAGATTTAAAAAGATTTATTTATTTATTGTTTAAGTGTGTGTGTGTGTGTGTGTGTGTGTGTGTACATGCACGTGCATAGGTCAGAGCACACCTTTCCTTTCTGTCCTCACTGCTCCATCTCATTTGAGGGAGGGGTCTCTGCATCTCCTCTACTGTTACTCTTTTACCTGTCCTTCCAGAGAGCTTCTGGGAAATTCTCCCATCTCCTTGCCAGTGTGCTGGGATTACAGAAGCTCACCATAGCTTCCAGGTTTCGATGTGCAGTCTGAGGATTGAATCTGATAGATGAGCAATGAATGCTTTATCCATGAAGCCTTCTCCCTAGTCCTCCATGATTTAAAATCAATAACTAAACACCAAAATAAGTATCGGTCTGAAAGAATCAGCATCACATTCTGGTCACACAACCAGGCTTTGTAAACTGTTTTAAATATTGCAATACTGCAATTCCTTAATTTCCATGCTTGATGCTCATGGATTTTCGAAGACTCAAGTTGAACAGGTGAACAGGTATTTATTCAGTCTGTTCTGAATATTGAGGTGTTAGAGAGGAAGGAAGTTCAGACACTTTTATTTTTAGAGGTTTCCAGTCCCTATAAGAGAAGATATCTATTTAGAAAGCACTTAAAAAAGAATTCAAGACATTATAAAAGCTGACGGGGGTTTGTTGTTTATGCTCAAGGCTGCAGGTAGTTTCTAAGTGAGGTGAGAGCAGATGGTGGGAACTATTCTAGAACTCAGCAAGGTGATGGGGATGTAGGTTGATGAAGTTGGCAGCGGCCGGCAAGAGTGAGGAGCTCAGCCTCAAGTGAATTACCCAAGCTTTCCCATCCGTGCCAAACAAGGTAGCCAATTTTCAAACTGTCAGCTAGGTTTCCTTTACTCTGGTCTGCTTTTCATTACATATAAATATATTTAAATTCTATCATTTCACTGTGGAATATATTACCTTGATCCAATTTCATGTGTTCATAAGTAACCCATGTATACTTTTGTACAGTAAAAGGTTTTATGCTTTCCTTTCTTCCAGAATGCAAAGGAAACATAGACCTGATGCTTTCCTTGAAGTTACAAAATGAATTAATGTCCTTGGAATTCTCTGAAAAGACTTTTCCAGCACTATTATGATTCTGGCCAGTGCATTTGCAAATACCCAAACGTTTAAACAAAATTTCCCAATATCTAATTTCTCTGTGCACATTTAATTCAATGAAATCTTTTTTTTGCAAATTCCTTTCTTCCTGATTCATCCTGCCAAAGGAGAGGAATAGTTCAAAAGGGAATATGAATGTTGTAAAACATATTCCCAGTACAATGAGGAAGATAGAACAGGGACGAGATGGAAAGAATATGGGATTCAGGGGAGGAGGAGTGTTAGAGGAGGGGGAAGGGAGGTGGTGGCAGTGGTTATGATCATGGTATATGGCCTGTATGTATGGAGGTTGTCAATAAAAAAGTTTAGAAGAGGAAAACAGTGCATTCTCAGTGTTTTACTTTGTTGTTGGTGTTGTTCTGGCGATCGAACCTCAGGCCTGGTGTTTTCTTTGTAAGCTGTCTGTCACTGAGCTAGGCCCTGGCCCTTTAAGCATTCTTGACTTCAGCACAAATATGAGCAGCCTCTACACACACACTTTTGTGGCTAAAACTCCACTAATTTTTCATTTCATTTCATTTATTTATTTATTTATTTATTTATTTATTTATTTATTTATTTAGACAGAGATTTGTTATGTGGCCCAGGTTGGTCTCAAACTCCAGGGCTCAATGGTGCTCTTACCTCGGCCTCTCCAGTAGCTTGGTTTATAGGCTGGTGTGCTACACCTGGCTCTGAGAGATTTTAGATAGGGTAACCAAGAAAGATCTTAGTATGGATATGGCATTGGGAAGATGGCTGTAATCTCACTTGCACCAGCACTGAAGCAGGAGCCTGTCTGACATGGACCAGGAGTGGTCCACGGCCAGTCGGATTAGAGTGGACTGGATGGATGGTTGGGGAGGGGTAGATGGAGCCTTGCGGGTCACAGTGAGGACTTTGACTCTTACGGTGAGTCAACTGCAGGCCACTGAAAGGAAGACAGGGTACAGTGAGGAAGGATCAGTGCCACCGGGAGGGAGGCGCTCATAATAACCCTGACAATGTCAGTGTGTTACCTAAAGCCGTTTCTCTCGTCACTTAGAGCAGCGGTTGGCAAATTATAGCCTGTGGGCCCAAATCAGCTTGTGGGCTGTGTGAGAACTGAATCTTATTGGAATTTAGCTGTGATCGTTTATTTAGCCATTTGAGAAATATCTTTGAAAAATATATCAGCTAAAGTTCAAGGTGCTTGAGAGACATCAAATAAATAAACCGTGAGGAGATCTATATATCACTGTACACAATGAAGAAATTGGTGAGGGCTTAATGAACAGTGCAACAAGGCATTTAATCTATTATTGGGGAGGTCAATGGGAATGGCATTTGAGTTGAGGTGTAGGGCATGACTATAAGGGCAGAGCACAGGTGGTACAGATGGAGAATTACAGGAATGAGGAAACAAAGACACAGACACACACACACACACACACACACACACACACACGCAACTAGATCTTTGACAACTGTGAGGAAAGAATCAGGAAATGCAGTTCAAAAAGAAGTGTGGATTGAAAGCAATTTGGCATTGTAGATTATGTGAAGGAGTTTTAAAAAAACTTATTTATTTATTTATTTATTTATTTATTTATTTATTTATTTATTTATTTGCACAGGGGGAGAGGGTAGAGGGAGAATGGGTGCACCAGGGCCTCTAGCCCCTGCAAACAAACTCCAGTTGCCTGTGCTACTTTAAGCACCTGGCTTTAAATGAGTACTTGAAAACTGAACTCAGGTCATCATGCTTTGCAAGCAAGCACCTTTAACCACTGACAGAGGATATTTTTATTTGATTGCAAATCCAATGGGAAGCTATCTGGGGGGCATAAAGTAGAACAGCTGCTGGAAGTTTTGATAATTCAACACTCCATTTACAGTGAAGGGTTAGGGTTAGCCAAGGTCCCGAAACCTGTGAGTAATGATGACACTAATCACATGTCTGAGGAATCAGATAATAATGGTAGCTTAGACTGAATTAAAGTTTAATTCAACAGACATTTATTATATGAGCACTATGCACTAAATGTTGTTCTTGGTTTTGTGGTGGGAGACAAGGTAAATGAGAGCTGGAGAGATTCACTACTTTCAGTTGACCCACAGCTCCCAGGAGTAAGAAAAGTTCACAAATAATTGTAGCCTACTATACCAGACTATCAATTAAAAAATTACTTGCACAAGTGTGCACGCATGTGAGTGTGTGTGCACGCACATGAATGAGTGCTCCCGGGTCTCTTGTTACTGCATACAATTGTCAAATACATGTGCCCCTTTGTGTCTGCCTTTACTTAGGTGCCAAGCCAGCAGGCTTTGAGAGCAAGTGCCTTTAACCACTGTTCAATCTCCCAAGCTGCCAAATTATCACCTTTATATGACCTTGAGAGAAGCACACTATACAAATCCAATTTCTGTTAGCTTGAGTGGTGAGAAATGTAGCTGATACTCAGTCCCAGTGACCACAGTACCTTGTGAACAGTGGAAGCTTTCAGAAATCTTGTGAGAAGGCTCTGGATTCTCTTATAATTTCCATATATTCACTAGCTGTCAGCTTAGCCTGTTATTTGCCATCATCTCTCCCGACCATGACCAAACAGCCAGCTCAACAATTGTGTCTTTCCTGGGCTGGCCCGTTGCATACCTCTTCACACTATGGCCAGTTCCTTCCTGTCTGCTGGGTTCAGACAGAGAATCTGTCGATCTCTGCCAAGAATTAAAGAATGGATATTTCAAGACCTCCTATATGCAAAGATCGATAGAACAATATTGTGATAATGGTCATAGTATGGAAAGCAATCTAAAGATTCAACGTAATCTCCATCAAAATTTCAATGACCTTCTTTGTCAAAACAGGAAACATTAATAAAATTCGCACAGAAATATAAAAGTCCTTGAATAGGCAAAGCAATACTGAGCAAAAACATTGGCGGTATCACAATAACTGATTTCAAAATACACTACAGAGCCATAGTAACCAAAAAAGTATAGTCCTAGAAGACAGACATATGCAGAATAGAATCAAGGACCTTGGAATAAACACATACAGCTATAGACATCAGATACTTGACAAAGGTGTCAAAATATATGTAGGAGGAAAGACAGCCTCTTTAAGAAATGGTGCTGGGAAAACTGGATAGCCGATGTAAAGACTGAAACTAGATCCCTGTATTTCCAGGAAAGGAAGCTGATTCAGGTTTGCATGTTCTTAGCAGTGAGTAGATTATAGGGAATGAGCTTGGCAATGTCCATGTCATCTCACTGTCTCCTCTTGTCATTTGCATGAACAATAAAGCCTGAGAACGAGATAATTTATCCTCATAGTATTTTTTTGGCAACTCCAGAGGGTAGCATTATGCCAAATCTCATATTATCCATATTATTATAATAGATATCACTCTTGTTTCTGCAAATATTATCTTAAAGAAATGTCATCTACAATAGTTTTCACCCAAAAGGGCACATTTAACTGATCAAGTCTTGTGGTCAACTCTAATTATGTCATGATACTAAACTGGGCCACTTGGAAATCCGTTCTTTGCTATTGATTTCAGTGATGAAATACCAATTTTAATGAATTTATTTCTTGTGAGTTTAAAGCTGCAGGTGCCTAAAGATCTGCTTGAGGAGATTACAATATATGAATAATGAAATAATACTAATAGTGATGTACATAGAAAAGACATAGCGGTTACCTCATTTTAAACTCTCTTAAGGAGACTGCATGAATTAAATGTCAAATACCCAGCAGGATGGCTGGTATACAGTGGGGATTTATATCTAGCTGAAATTAAAACCACTATTTATACTTCGATTTGTTGATAGTAATATACAATCTACTGTTACTTTAATAAGAGTCATCAAAAGAAATTTGGAAGTAAACTATCATGTGGAAACCAGAAATCAGCAGTGTAGTTTAGGTAACTTATTTAATTATTTATTTTGTATGCATATGTGAATGGGAGATTCATGTATTTAGATGTGTAAGGGCATGTGTGGATGTGTGCACACATGCGCAAGTCAGAGGTAGATATTAATTTCCTCAGTGGCTGCCCACCTGAGGGTTTAAAAAATATTTTTATTTATTTGCAAGCGGAGTGAGACAGAGAGAAGAGAGATATAGAATAGAAACAGAGAGAATGGGCCTGCAAGGGCCTCTAGCCACTGCAAACAAACTCCAGATGCATGTGCCACATTGTGCATCTGGCTTTACATGGATACTGGGGAACTGAATCAGGTCCTTAGGTTTTCCAGGCAACTGCTGAACCACCTCTTCGGCCCCTATCTGAATTTTTGAGACGGTCTTGCGTTGAACCTGGAACTCACCGATTCAGCTACATTAGCTAGTCAGAAAGCCTTAGAGATCCTACAGTTTCCTCCTCTCCATTACTGGGATTACAAGCACATGCCACCTTGTCTGGCTTTTGCATAGGTGGATGGATCTACACTCAGGTCCCTTGTTCTTGTATAAAAACCACTTTACCCATCAGCCATCTCTCCAGCACCTAAGGTCAATACCAGGAAAGATGCCCTTAGATATCTAGATACATCAGATTCTTTGATGCTATGCCAGTTCAGTAGCCTTACAGAAACAGTTACTTCCATATCATCGCAGTTTTTTGGTTATGAGGATCAAATACTTGCCACACGGGGAAGTTGTGTTTATTCATATGCTATTATTTTAAACCACAAAACCAATGCAAATTCCCTTCATATACTTAAAAAAGACAATGGTCATGCACAGTACTAATATTGAATATTAGTATATAGTGTGATATTTCTAGTGTTAAGATGCACTTATTCATTGGTTTGGAGGTGTGTGTATACATGTTCATATTCATGTAGGCATATATGTATGTGCAGCTACTTGTGTGTATGTGGAGGTCAGAGGTTCATGTCAGAGTTACTATCCCCTTTATTCTTTGAAACAGGGTCTCTCACTGAACACAGAGCTCACCAATTCAGCTAGCATAGCTAACTAGCTTGCCTTAGAGATCCTTCCAATGCTGCCTCCCCAGCACTGCAGTTACAGGTGAGCATCACCACCACACCCAGCTTTTGATGAGTTTAGGGGAATCTGAACTCAGGTCTTCACGCTTGTGTACAAAGCCCTTTACCCCCTGAACCATCAACCAGCCGAGGCCAGGATTTTAAGACTAAGAAAGTAGCTGCTGTCAGCCCCAGTGATAAATACTTCTACTTAATTACCTAATGGTGGCTTATTTTTTATGGTTCAAAGCGAGTTATATCTTCATTCATTATTTCAATTTCATTACTCTTTTTGGAAGTGAGTTAGTAATTTTATTCACCAGTTGTACCTGAGAATCAAGAGTTACTGGTAATAAGCTGATGAAGTCCAAAGATTCACTGTGGTGATGTAGGTGAGGAATTGGCATCTGTAAACCTTACCACTCCTGTTAGGTTTGGTCTCTGCTGCTTTGCGGCATTGGAGGTTCTGTGCCCATGTCACATCAGGACAAATCTGAGCACTGCATCCCCCGATGTGAGAGCTGAGTCTCCCATCAGGATGAGAGACCAGGTACTGTGACAGGAGGATTTTGTTCCGACTCCTCCTTTCGTTCTGGTCATGTGGGATTAAAGGAGTCACTAAATTATTTTGACTTTTAATTTTTACATCTAGGATTATAAATTCTCAACCAGCATTCAATTCTCTAACCTGGCAGGGAATATACAATATCTTTATCTCTGATCTTCAGAATACAGCTGCTTTAGTGTGGAGGGTCTCCTGGGGCCTTGACCCTGTAGCTAGAAGAGAAGCTGGCGGCTGCTGTGCACTGCAGACATGGGTACCAAGAGCGCTCTGCACACACACAGTTACACACACTCCCTCAATTAAGCCCACACATCTGCACACAGATATGGACGTATATAGACTTCCTCCAGATTTTTATCAGGCACAAGAAACTCTTGCGGGTGCAGAAGTATCCACACTTTGTCCTGCTTAAAGGGGAATGTTTTGTCTTCTGTGATAGTCAAAGTTTTATCTATGTTTCAGCCATCTCTTTGCTGTTCTAGAAAAGCACATATTTGGTGAAAAACTAGGTCCTAGATCTGAGAAGAGCAAAGGAAACCAAGAAACACCTGATTTCTTGGTCCCAAACATCTGTGACATCATTGTCTTTGGGGTATGCGATTCTATGGTCACCTCAGAAACAAGATTCACTCTCCACCACAACAACGAACACAAATAGATGCTGGGACTCACTCATAGCACCCAATAGATGCTGAAAGATTTGACTTGTGAATGGCCAGCTCACACCACAACACCTGGAATCATATGTTTAAAGACTCTCAGAGCAACCACAGTGGTTTTTCCCCTCCTTATCTCCTCTCTCACACTACCAAAGCATAGGTCTATTGGGCCATTGGTCTGATGTCCTTCTGCAATCCAGGTCATACTTCTCTTTTCCCAATTGTTTAAGGTTTCTATTTCTTCCTTTTCCTTTCCCCTTTCTTCCCTCCCTTCTTTCTGTCTTCGCTCTCTCTTTCCTTATCTCCCTCATGTTCTTCTAATTTATGACATTAAAACATTTATGTCCTAGCTCCTGGCTTTGCCTGGCTCAAGAATATCAGGTGTAGTATCTAAAGTTTAGGCCGTAATGTTTGGGAGGAACTTTGAAATAATTTGCTATTAAAATTTAAACAAATTCTTCTTTATTTGGCTGCTTTTAAGAGATCATTAGTAACTAATCAATATTCATAAAATCTTACCAGAAGCAGTGGGTACATTGGGGGTAATTAAGCTCCTGGCCCATTTGTTGTTACTCTCCACTGAATGTGAAAAGCACTTCTGTTCTCTCTAGAACTTTCCTGGTTGCAGACATTAGAATTAGGTCAACTTGCTGAATCAACTATGAGTCTAGTATTTTGTCCTTACTATTTATTTGTTTTGTGATTTTGTGAATCAGCAGAGGAAAGGAGGAACTAGACTGTGTCTTGCCTTACTAACCTAAGAAGCACCTCCCCGACCCCCCAGGGATGCAGCATGGCAGTTCAAAGCTCTGTTTGCCAGCCCTCTTCAATACGCACAACCTGAATACAGAGGGAGGACACACTGGCCATGAATATTCTGTCCTTTTTATTTTTATTGTTTAAAAATATTTTATGTATTGTTTTAAGCAGAGAGATACAGAGAGAAGAGATACAGAGAGAGAGAGAGAGAGAGAGAGAGAGAGAGAGAGAGAGAGAGAGAGAGAGAGAGAGAGAGAGCACACCAGGGCCACCACCTTGTGGGTCTGGCATATGTGGGTCCTGGGGAATTGAACCCAGGACCTTAGGCACTGGAAGCAAGCGCCTTAACCGCTGAGCCATCTCTCCAGCCTGAATATTCTGTTCTTAAAAGAGATTTCTCTTTCCTCTTCCTCTCTTTATAAATAGAATTAAACTTTGAACTTGATACAGCCTTTTATTTATTTGTGTGTATTTTTGCATGTGTATGCATGTGTAGTAAACGTGTGTACATGCATGTTTGTTTGTGTATGGGTGCATGTGCACATGTGTACAAGTGCAAGTGAAGACCAAAGGCAACCTGGGGTGTTACCCACAGCCTAACTCTTTCTGAAACAAGATTTCTACCCTCTGACCCCCTGTAAAAAACACCTTTTAGAAAGAGGTTTCTGGTAAGTGAATTTTCTCATTCTATGTTTCCATGTAGATAATGAAAAGGATGTTTCAGAGAAATATGCTGTCATAGCTAGGAGCTCCTTTGGATCTTTAAATAAATACAGTCCTTGCCATTTTTTGTCTGTCACAGTTACCTTATAGTTACTTAGAACCCCGAGCAGAAGTAGCTGATGGGAAGAAAAGGTGGATTTCACCTTGCAGTCTGAAGGGGAAACTTCATCCTGGTGCAGAAAGGAGGCTGAGCAGAGCTGCCCATCACATTTTTGTGCATCTAGGAGGGGGTAGAGAGGTTGGAGCTGAGCTAAAAAAATCTCCAGATTTACTTCCAGTGACATCTCCTCAAGCTAGGCTCCAGCACTCAACTGACACCGGGTAGGGATGGAAATGAGGTTTAATTACAAACACTGGAGGCTCTAGGGGACACTTCACATTGAAGTTTTCACATTATCTCATTTGTTGAATCCCACACAGTTCTCACCTCTAGTATGGCTTTATTTTTTCCTAACCATTAGCTTCTCTCTCTCTCTCACATACACACAAGCATGCATATTATATATATATATATATATATTCTTCTAAAAGACTTTCCAGATTGCTCAGTGATAATCATATCCCTCAAGATGACAAGAGGTTGTGAATGAAGAGAAAACACAACACTGATTGAGATTTTGGCTAAGAGAGTTTTCCCTGAATACTTTTAGTTACCCATAACACCAGTGTACAGGTAGAATTATCCACTCACAGTTCACTGTGTCAGGCATTGTTTTAGGAATCAAAGAGAAAGTAGGGAACACAATTGGCAACATACATATTTTATGAGGCTTATCTTCCAGTGGGGAAGACATTTAGCAATGACATACAGTTGAATGTAGAAACAAAAATTTAAGGAGTGCTTATGGTGGAAACTTCTTAAATCCATTCCTAATCCTTCTGCTTAATAATGTATTTCCAAGAGTTTCTTGAAGTCTGGCCTCTAGCTTGTTCTGGCCCAAAGACATGCTATCAGGGCACTAGAGGCCAGAGAAAATATGTAATATTTCTCCTCCTTTCTCTTGGTTTCAAGCACTACATCATACAAGGTCCAGCACAGACAAAGAGCTTGTACCACTTAGTGTGGGCTCTTTGTCTGTCTTGGACTTTGTATGATGTAGTGTATGGGGTGTGTCTGAAAGGAGAGCTACCAAATGGAATTGGCTAGAAATTGCTACTCTGGGAAGATGCCTTTGGGCCAGAGACTTGAATGAAATGAGAATGTCCTGGGTTGTGAATACAGTAACTATACAAACCTTGAGGTAGAAATGTGCTTGAGATTTTAGAGAAACAAAAAGACAGTGTTATGAGAGCATTATGTGTATGAAAAAGAGCTGCAGAGAAGTAAGTCATAGAGTAGCAAGGGCCAGGTAAAGGTGATCTAGATAATTAGAGAGAAACGAACATGTTGATAAAACTAAATGGTACATGCTAGAGGCTAGATGGAAGTTCACTAATGAGTGTGAGGAGGGACTCAGTGAGAGTCTGTGGTTGTTGTTGGTCTAGATGGCACATAATGGGAATTCAGATCAAGATGAGAGAGGTAGAGCTGATGAGATAATCCAAATACAGGATGTGCTTCAAGGCAGAATCAATGAAATCTGTTGATTGTTTAAATGTAGACTGGGAAAGAAAGAATTAAATACTTGCTCTAAGATTTCTGAGCCTCACAAACCATTTGCATTATGATGGTCAAGACTGAGCTGGTAAAGGTCTAATTTCTGACGGTTCTCGAGGGTGTTTCAAGGGTGGGCAGGAATCAAGGTTTGAAATATATATATATA
>PVHP010030853.1:0-21453 GCA_004024765.1 Zapus hudsonius | reverse complement strand
ACTGATTAGAGAATGTCTCTCAATGAGCCTGGTCCCCAAAACAGTTAATAACTAGCCAGTGTTTGGTAATAAATAATTGTCAAAAGATATCTCGAAGGAAAGAAAATTCATTTCTGACAATATTCATGAGCCGTTATTAGATATGCAGTCTAAATTCATAAAGTTAAGCAAGCAAACACAGGTGAGATGAAGACAGAGGTACAGCCATAGTTTGTAATGATACAGATTTCTGTTCTATAAACGTCTTGGTTGAAAATACCACAGTTGTGGTTAGCCCTATTTAATGATACAACTGTCCTTGCTCACACTTAGGAAAAGTCCTGTTATAATTATGCTAATGAAATACAGCAGGAGCAGATACTTCCCTTGTAAGGAAAAGAAATCAATTCAAGCATTTAATGTCTCCCAGTTGAATTATTTGGCAGAAAGTTTTAAACAGCTATCCCATTGTTCTCTGTGTTAATAATGTGTGTGGCTCTCTCAGAAAAGTGCTCTACACTAGTGGCAGATCTTCCAATTTTCTTTAGAAAAAGTTAACCAATAGATTGTGTTTTTGCTTGACATTCAAAGTAACAGCCATAGAGGCACATTGGTATGAAGCTTAATCACAAACCTATGGAGCCATGGGGTACATATTACACCCAAAACCCACCAAGGTCATTCACCATTGATAAAGGAAAAACAGGGCAGAGTGGAGTATCTGAAGTATTGGAGATGGTATGAAAGAGCTGATTGCTAAGTTGATAAACTTTCTTTGTTTATTTTTAAGCAGAGAGGGTGGGGATGGAGGGAGAGAGATAGAGATAGAGATAGATAGATAGATAGATAGATAGATAGATAGATAGATAGATAGATAGATAGATAGATAGATAGAGATATGCCAGGGCCTCTTGCCACTGCAAATGAACTACAGAAGCAAATCTCACTTTGTGCACCTGCTATGTCTACTGGAGTATCCAGCCTGAGCCAGCAGGCTTTGCAAGAAAATGCCTTTAACCCTGAGCAATCTCCCCTAAATTGTAAATAAAAACATGTTTTATTTTGTAAAGTTAACATACTAAGTAATGTACCTTATTCAACATTTTCACACCGTCTGCGATCATGCGTTCTTATTGATTTTCATAGTGGCTGTACCAATTCACATTCCTACCACTGGTATACAAAAGTTTCTTTCTCAAATGTAAGAGTCATGGTGGGGGAGAATATACAGAGACTTTGCCCCCCCCCAAGCAACAATACACAAGGGGGAAGAAAAAAACCAAAAAACTGGCTTGTCTGGTGCAGTTCATAACCCCCTATCCTATGTACAGATACAGTATGCATACAGAGGAAGTACCCCAGTGGGTAAGAGACAGAGAGAAGGTAAAAGGGGACACCATCACAAGATTTGATCATACAAAGAATATAATTATTCATAAAAGTATTTTTTTTAAGTTTCTTTCTCCTCATGCCCTGCCCAGTATTGGTTGTCATTTGTTTTCTTGATGATTACCATTCTTACTAGGGTAGGATAGAATCTCAAAACAGTTTTAATTTGCATTTACCTGGTTGCTGAGGATACTGAACACCTTTTCAAACTTTGATTAGCCATTTGTATTTCTTTTATTTAATTTTTTTACTAAGTAGAAACTTTGTATGTACAACTCATGTGTTGGTACAACCATTTTCCTCCTCCCTGCCCCCATTCCACTGAGGGCCCTCCTCAGGGGGGTTGCTGCAATGCTCCATGGGATGGAGGGCTATGAGTTGTTCCAGCTGCAAACAGTGGTGGCCAATGCTTCTGGATATTCCTCCCCAATATTTCTGCCCTCTCTTTTACAAAGTTCCCTGAGCCATGGTGGGTGGGTTTTAAGTCTACTTTAGTATTGAGCTCTTAGTGGCTTCTAGATTTCTGCTTTGGTCCATTTTGAGTATCCTCAAGTGTCTGTCTCTATCACTCTGGTGCAGGTTGTCGGGCTCACTGTGGAATCAGAAAGCTTGCTCTTCTCACCACTTCCTCTGTGGTTTCACCTGGGCCCCAGCTGAGGTGGTAGGGGTGGTTCATCTCCTGCCAGGGAGTCAGCTATCAGTTCTGATCTTGTTGTTAGAAAGAAGAACTTGGCTCTCCTCAGTTCTCACTGCCTTCTGAATAATAAAAACAGATTCTCAGAGAGTGATATCAGTATAGGTGAAATGAGACAAATTTTAATTTCTCAAGATTATAGTGGGTAGACCCCTGGTTAGTGGAAGCTTTCCTTGGGAGTCCAGATTCTTGGTCTCCATAGAAATTTGGCTTGGATACCAGTTCCCACTAAGGGTTCCCTGCCACTGATCAGATCTCTTAGCCAATCAGAGAGCCATTGATTACCTGTCTAGGTTGAGTGCCACTATTGTACAGGTGTGTACATCTCATCATACTGGTTGCTGTTGTATAGCAGTGTCCCTTGCTTTCTACCAACATTATTGGCCAATTTACCCTAGAAGCTCAGGTAGCAGATTCCAGAACAGTATGGGCTAACCATCTGGGAATTGGCTTCTTTTTTCTCTCAATGTTGTGTGAAGGCAGCCTGCAGTGACTTCTGCAATAAGGTCTTATTTTTACCTTGACTGGGTAATCAAGTGCTTTAACAGAAGCCCGTCTTATTTTGGGGACCTCATAGGTCTCTCTAATCAACAGCTCAATGTGGGCAGTAACTGATTTCTGGTACTGGTTGTTACAAGGCAGAGCCAATTGTATTTTTCACTTTGACAACATTCCATTCAGTTAATTAGCTTATTTTTTGAGTGGATGATAATTTTTGGTGTTTAAATTTTGCAATTCTTTATCTATTATATATGAATATCCCATTGCATGTTCAGTTGTTGGAAAAGATTTTTTTTCCCATTCTGTAGGCTGTGTCTTCATTCCAGTGATTCTTTCCTTTGTTCTACGGGAGCTTCTTAAATTCCATGTATACACATTTGTTGCTTCTTAGGATTATTTCCTGTGCCATTGGAATCCTTTTTTAAAAATTTCTTGCATATGCCTACATCCAAAAGTGTTTTATTTATGTTTTTTACAAGGAGTTGCAAAGTTTCAGGTCTTACATTAGCATCTTTTATACTTTTTTCTTTTATACATTTTGAATTAATCTTTTCATAACTTTCTACTTTAATAAATCAATTTTAAAACAAAAATAAACCACATGTTGAAAATTATCATTAAAGATCAGATCGACACAACCAAAACCAAACAAATATACCAACAAATATGTATCTATGTAAGAGTCAGGCTTAGTGAGGAGTACCTGTATTCCCAATGCTGGTGAAGCAGAGACAACAGGATCTCTGCAGCCTGCTAACTAGCTAGTGTAGCCAAGTAAGTGAGTTCCCAGTTCAAAAAGAGGCTCTGTCTCAAAAAAACTAAGGTGGACAGCAATTGAGGAAGAAACTCAACAATGACCTCTGGCTCCCACATGGAGACACACACATATATACACATGCCAAAACCCAAAACAACAAACAAAACAAAAAAATTGTACTATATTTCAAAGTGCTATTGGAAAAAAAACCCCTGAGGTAATAATGAAATATGTCAGACTAAGAACTGCAGATTTTCTCCCATAAGCACTAACCACTTCCTACCACGTCCCTGGCTTGGTGAGGATGTGGGTAATGTCAGAGTCAGAGCCCCGTTTAGCTGACGATGCTCTGGGAAGAAAGTGTCCATAAGCTGTAAGATCCCAAAGAAACACAGAACTTGGTTACAACTGCATTGTAACTAAGTGGGTTCTAGGAAGTAGGGGCAGGAGGGAGCTGGTTTCAATGACTAAGGTGTGAGGGCTGATGAGTTTATTATGGCAGGAAGAAAACAGAGAAGTCAGAAGTGCTGTGGAGCAATAACTAACTCTGTTACAGACATTCGGTTAGCAGTGTCTGGTGAGCAGGCAGGTGAAAATGCCTGTGCAGGGCATTGGCAAACAGGCTCGAACCAAATGTGCCCAGGACAAAGGTCTGGGATAGAGGTTCAGATCTGGAAATCTTTTGAAGAAACTGCCTATGAGAAATAAAATTGCTCAATCTCTAATAGAATAGAACAAAGAATGTCAAGCAGCTCATTTTAAAGATGAACTCAAGACAAGGAGCCAGTGAAAACACAAGGAAGGAACTACATTGAGGGTAACCAAGAGCCCCTGCTCTTGAGAATGAGAGAGAGAACGCTCTTTGTTGCAGAGGAAAGTCTGCCAAAAAATACAAGAGGAATCACTGAACTTCAAAACCACTGACGTGCAACCTCTAAGGAAATATTTGATTTAGGTGAAGCTTTCCAATGGAAGCTAAGCCATCAAGGGTTAAAAGAAAACTATCCTCAAAGGACCACTTCTTCATTATAAAACTTTTCTTTCTTTTTTTTTAGAGTGAGGTAGGGTCTCACTCTAGCCCAGGCTGACCTGGAACTCACATGGATCCTTCTGGGATTAAAGACATTCACTACCATGCCCTGTGGCAGGCCTTCCTTCCTTCCTTCCTTCCTTCCTTCCTTCCTTCCTTCCTTCCTTCCTTCCTTCCCTCCCTCCCTCCTTCTTTCCTTCCCCCTCTCTCTTTCTTGATTTTTCAAGGTAGAGTCTCGCTCTAGGCCAAGTTGATCTGAAATCCACTATGTAGTTTCACAGTGGCCTCCAACTCAGGGCTAGCCTCCTATTTCTGCCCCAAGTGCTGAGTGCTGGGATTAAAGGTGTGTGCCACCACACCCAGCTCTTTTCTTTCTCTCTCTATATCTGTTTTTATTAAGTAGAGATTTTGTATGGACACATCATGTGTTAGTACCATCATTTCCCTCTTCCCTTCCCCCATTTCACCAAATGCCCTCCTCAGTGGGATTGCTGGAAGTGATGGTGAGGTTGTGATTTAGGAGTTTTGAGAACAGTAGTCAGTCATTGTGGAGTGGGGGTGGGTAATGCCTCTGGATATACCCGCCTACCCTGCGGCTCCTACAACCTTTCTGCCCTTTTCTGTCTCTTATACATTTTGAATTAATTTTTGTGCAGGGTCAGAGGTACAGTTCTAGTTTATTTCTGTTTATATAGTACTCCAATTTCTCCAGCACTAAATTTTGTTGATGAAGCTGTCTTTTTTTTCAATTCAATGTAGGTTTTTACATCTTTGTCAAAGATTAAGTGGCAGTATCTGTGTGAATTTATTTCTGGATCCTTTGTTCTATCAAACCATTGGTCTACATGTCTGTTTGTATGCCAGTAATGTACAGTTTTTGATATTCTGGCCCTGTAGTATAATTTGAGGTCAGGTATTAGGATACCTCCAGTATTACTCTTTTTTTTTTTGCATTGGTTTGGTTACTTGAGGTCTTTTGGGCTTTAATGTGAATTTTGGGATTTTTTTTCTTGTGAAAATACCATTGAAATTTTTTGATAGAGCTTACATTGAATCTACAAGTAGCTTTTGGTAACATGCTACTTTTACAAAATTGATTCTTCCAATTGGTGAGCCTGGGAGGGCAGCCATCAATTTACTAGTGTTTCTTCGCTTTCTTCAGTATTTTAAAGTTTTTATTGAAGAGATCTTTTGCCTCTTTGGTTAGTTTGTTCCTGGGCATTTTATTTTTGTTGTGAAGCCATTGTGAATGGGACTTTTTCCCCCTGATTTTTTTCTTGGCAACTTCATTATTGACATATAGCAAGGCTGTTCATTTCTTAACTTTGATTTTGTAGCCTCCTTTTTTTTTTTTTTTTTGCTCAAAGTGTGTGTTAGATCCATGAATTTTCTGATGGAGTCTTTAGTGCCTTTTAATAAGATCATGTCATTTATTTCTTTTGTCTTTTTTGCTCCAAGACTTTGGGCACTGTGTTGGATAAAAGGATTGAGTCTGAATACCCTACTCTCCTTCCTGATTTTAGAGGGAGTACTTTCAAGCTATGGGGCTATTATGTAAAACTTTTGTTAAGTTGGGGTATGCTCATTTTATCATGAAGGAATTTGAAACTTTGTCAAAGTCCTTTTTCTACATCTATTGAGCTGATTATGTGTTTTCTGTCCTCACATCTACTATTTTTATGTGCTGTATTACACTATGGATTTGTGTATGTTGAATCAACCCAATATCCTTGGGATGAAACCAACTTGGTCATAAGTAAGGAACCTTAATATGTTCTTTAATTAGATTTACAAAACTTTTACTGAGAATTTTGGTGTCTATGTTCACCAGGGAAATTGGTCAACAGAGTTTTTTAAAGCTATTGAATTAAATGCATTTTTTTAAAAAAGAATGTGATGTCATAGTAAAGACTGGGAAAGCCTATACTTTCAATGAAGCTAAAACAAGATTTTTCTGTCAGCTCACTATTCTTAGGTTGATATGGCTCCTGGAGGTGTTAATCACTGCAATACTCCTAGGACAGAATGACAGGATAATAGGATGTAAAAGTGTCTCCTTTCACCAAAATAGAATAGTCCCACTTGGAGACCTGAGACTGGGTATGGCATGCAATATTTTCAAGTCTAACTGTGATGATCCTTCCACACTCTGTGCAAGTTCCTTGCTCTAAGTTAATGCCTTATTCATCTTTATATACCTATGGAACAACTTTTATGAGTCCCAATAATTTGTTTTAATTTAAATTTAAGTTTTTAAAAATATTTTGTTAATATATCTGGAAGGAGAGAGAGAGAGAGAGAGAGAGAGAGAGAGAGAGAGAGAGAGAGAGAGAGAGAGAGAGCCAGCCAGGTCTCCAAGCCACTGCAAATGAACTCTAAATGCATGTGCCACTTTGTGCATCTGACTTTACATGCTTACTGGGGAATTAAGCCTGGGCTGTCAGGTTTTGTATATAAGTGCTTTTAACCATGCAACTATCTCTCCTGTCTCTTATTTATTTAGTTATTTACTTATTTATGAGAGAGAGAGGGGGGAGAGAATGAATGGGGATCCAGGACCTCCTGCTGCTACAAGGAACTCCAGGCACCTGAACCACTTTGTGTGTCTGCTTTTATGTGGTACTGAGTACTGGGGAGTTGAACCTGGGCCACCAAATTTTGTAAGAAGTACTTTTAACTACTGGGATATCTTTCCAGTGCCTTATCATTAATTTTTTGCATTAAATTTCTTGAAAGAAAATAAATTTCTTGAAAGAAAATAAAGATGTTATATAGAAATTATTCATGAGAAATTATTCAAGAAATAAGTGGTCTGGGAAAACACAGACCCATTTAATTAGACATTTGATAACCCCCCCCCCTTACCCAGAATAAGGCACTAAGGTACACAGGAGAAGGGTAGAAACCCAGAGGACAAATTTTGTCCTTTCTACTATAAACCCAGGTTGATTCCTCTGACTTCACAAGTACACTAATTCTATGTTGAAGTATTGTAAAATTTCATGATAAAATGAGTAAACTCACCCATGCATTTACATATGGTTTCCAACTAACTCAGAGGCACAGTTGCTTTCCAACAATACAGCAACTTCAAGAATAAAGCGGTCTATTTGTTAAAGCTGGGAAAGAGATGGCTCTGACTCATGCTTTGCAAAAGACAAGGGAGTTGCTAAAAATAGCCACTGTCAGAAAGGACATGTGTTGGTTAGTTTGGTAAAATTCTTTTACTTATTTCATTTTATTTTAGTGATTTTCCAAAAGAAAGAGCCGACAGGAGTTCTTGCAATTTTCTTCCTTTCTGAGCTCCCCAGATTTATCTCCTTGATCACGTGTTTGTTCTCAGCTCACCTTTCAGAACTCTCGAGATCTTCTGTTTGCTGGTTTGCCTTTAGTTCGATCACTGATCTACCTAAGTCCATCTGTTGCTCCTCAATTGTATTAAGCCTGGTGGCAAAGCTTGTGAGCTGGTTCTCTACCTTTTCTAGGGGATTTTCAATTTTTGCTCCAATTTCCATCTTCATAGACTCCATGCCAGTGTGATCTGGGCTTAGTGTCATCTCATCCTGGGTTTGCAAGAACTCTCTAGCCAGCAGAAGTTCTCTGCTGGTACATCAGATGACAGCAGAAGACAGTGGCTCATGCAGAATGCGTGTTTAACTCTGAATACTGAAATGGGCTAGTTAATTGAAAGAATATGATGGCAATTACAAATATAAATTGGCTCTTTCTCCTCCCTCCCTCCCATGCTGCTTCTGATGCAATAAGGAATTCTGAAAGATCTATCTCATCAGTCACAGAAAACATTTCACCTCTATAGACTGCTGTATTTCAAGTGAAACTAACTTTTTAATGGGTGCTGGGTCCTGGGTCTGGAGGAATGGTTCAATTGAAAGTAGGCAATGATACAGCTACAGCCTCGTAGAAAGAGATCGGGAATGGTACTGTTTCCAAATTGTTTGGTCTGGATTTCTGTCTCTGTGACATTCCTGCTATTATGTGATTTAAGCCATGCCTTGGCTTTCTCATAGGCTTGCTCTGAACCGAGTAAACACACACGCAGGGAAGCATTGAGAACAAGGTCCGATGAATGGTCACCATCCCTCTTTGTTGGGTTCTGCTATTTTGTATTGCCCATCTCTGCCAGGCTTCACTTAAGTTGCATAGATGTGACTCTGCCATGGGACAGTCTCAGATAATCTAGCCAGCAGGCTGCGGAGAGGAAGAAGTGGTAACATTAACCAGAGGCTAGAATTATGAACACCCTAACTTAACCCTTTCCTGGATTCTAAAGCAGATTGGATCTGTTTTTGTGCTTCAGGAAGGAATTCTTTCCAAGAGTCATCCTCTACTGCCCAGTGTTTATTGGTGAAAAGATTAGACTCATTCGTTAAATGTGATCCATTCCCTCTTCAGGCTTTGTGAGTTGACTTCTTAATTTAAGAGTTTGTTAGAAACAAACAAGAATGATCAAAGTCACCTCCTACCTAAAGGTAGTTTTTGTTTTCACCAAAGCAGATTAGGATAATGAAAAATAAATACGGTTGTAGGAGCCTGGTATAGTGGTGCCAGCATTCACTTGGGAGGCTGAGGCAGAAGGCTCCTGAGTTCAAGGCCAGCTTGAGCTGTATAGAGGCATTTTGGAGAGGCATGAAATTTTCCAGGAAATACTGTAGTATTAAGACAAAAAAAAATCACGGACAAGGCACAAATTGGGAGATTCAGTACTCTTCTGGGAAGATCCTCTTTCATAACTGCTCTGCAGATTTTCTAGGTCTGCCATTTGATAGATAGCAGAGGTTGTTCTTCGTGGCTATTGGCCATGTAAATTGTGATGCTTTTATTATTAAATGCTCACTATGCAATTTGTGGCCTAAATGACACCAGGACTCATAGTGGTTGGCATATTGAGACAGGTAATGTGATTAAACCCTTTATTGCTGGCAGATAATATGATTAATACTCTAACTGCTGGCTTTCTGGGAGAAGGAGATATAGTCTGTTGTTGTTTGGATTTTATCAAGTACTAGAAAAGCCTAGTAGTAACTATTTATTTGCAGGTAGAAGAAATTCAGTTGGTAGGAAGAGAGAAGCTACTGTAGCATCAAAGCTATATTCCTTACATTAAGATGAAGAGGTCTAGGGAATAGTATATTTCAGTTCTTAACAATCTGCAGAGACACAGTGCCAGAGGTTCTACTGTATGAAGATCAATGCATTTCCATTGCTCAAAAGACCGATTCTAGGGTAAAGGAAAAGAAAACCAAGTTTGCTTCTCTGTGTATGTATTTTAAATATATGAACAAGGAACAGGAAGCTACACTACATTTGGAGTCCTCCTTTGCTCTTAATATAGCAAGAAGATGAACTTAAAACCTCATTTCAGATCCTTTTGGAAAGTCTAATGCCCTCTCCAAGAATCTTGTGTGTGTGCGTGCGCGCATGTGTTTGTGTATGTGTGTGTACGTGCATGTGTGTGTATGTGTGTTTGTGCCTGTGTGTGTATGCATGCATGTGTGTGTGAAGCAGGATTTCCATTATCATCTTTTAAGGTAATTAATTAAAAATCCTGTCACTTAATTTTTTGGCACACACACATCTATCATCTATCTATCTATCTATCTATCTATCTATCTATCTATCTATCTATCATCTATCTCTCTATCTATATACAGATTATACTCTTTAATCCCCTAGCCCCTGCCCCCATTATCCTGCAGCCCTCCTCAGGTTTATGTATTCACCTCCTCATAAACTTGGGGTTTATGTATTCACTGTGGGGCATGAAGGCCTCAGTCAATCCCTGTGGGGTAGTGGGAGATAGTGCCTCAGGGTATTCCTACTCATTCTGTGGCTCTTACCATCTTTCTGTCTCCTCTTCCACAATGTCCCCTGAGCCACGGCAGGCCTGTTGGCAGTCTGATTTAGTGTCAAGTTCTCTGTAGCCTCTGGGTTTCTGATCTATTCAGTTTTAATTGATCACCATGTCTGTTGCAGTAGTATTCATGTCCCCGCTTCCTCTGAAATTTCTCCTGGGCTCCTGAAGATGTGTGAGAGGTGGTACACCTCATGGTGGGCAGTCAGCTGTCTTCTTGTCTTATCAATGGATCATGATTCTGCAACGTCTCCTCTACCATCTATAACAGAAAGCAGAGTCTCCAACCAAGAGTGAGAGTGGCTTGGGCTAAAGGGGGTATGCAAAGATTTTAGAGAGACTTTTTGGTGTGCAAGCCCACTTTTATTCTCCAGAGAGCAGCAGGAGCTTCTCTCTGAGGTCTATGAGTTTCCTGACCATTGGATTCTGACTTAATTTCCAGTACCAGATATGAGTTATCTCCCACTGAGCAGGCCTCATGTCCAATCAGAGAACAGTTGGTTACCTGTAGAGGCTGTATGCCACTATTGCACAAGTGTGTACTTCTTGTCCAGCTGGTTGATCTTGTAGTCCTCAGGGTTTCCTACTTATGCATGCTGTTGGTGACCACTGTCCTCCGGCAGCTACTCTAGGGCTTTCAACATCACTATGGAGGCTAGCCAGGAGGGAGCTATTTTCCCTTTCAGTTCCAGCATGGGATTCTGATGGTCTGTGACCACAGCCTGTGGTGTCTTCAGCAATAGACACATATCTTTTAGCTATGACAGGTGATCAAGTGTTTTGGCAATGGCCTACATCGTTTTGGGGACCTCATGATTCTCCCTAGCTAGTAGCTCCCTCTATGCATGTGGTTGGGAGGAACTCAATTCTGGGCCTGAGATGTAATGGTCAGAGTTCATAGTTTTAAGGTTAAGCTTTTACTACCTTCTGCAGGGTGCTTTTGTCTGAACTGTCCCTCTCCCTCTTTAATGGTGGTTATATCTTGTAGAATGCTAGGCAGAAGGAGGGTTTCTACGGAACAGAATCATGTTGTCTTAGCTTTTGCTAACAGGTGATATTTATCAGTTGATGGCATTGTAGTGAAGTCTACTCTAATGAGAATTTAAGTGATAAAATATTTTTGGACTATCTCCCCGTTATAACTTCTGTTTTTACTCCAAACATCCAGTTTGTCCCAACCTACGTTCCTATGAGTTCTAAATGCAATCAATAATTTCTTAAGATCTGGCAATTCTTTCAATCACCCCATCTTGCAGCATGCGTACAAACGTATTTCTAATGAGAGATGATCTCTTCTGCCTCCCATACAGTCTTGCAAGATACAACTTCAGTCCACTGGGAGAGTTCACACAAGTAAGAGCTGCTGGTCTGGTCTAGTTCATCAATCTTGCTAATGAGTTTACTGCTGGCTCCTCTCTCCAGTGACATCTTGGCACCCTTGATCTTTACTGAAAAGAATCAATGCTGGCATTCACTGGGCATCTCCAAATGGGTTTAATTGGACACTTTCAAGGTAAGATAAAATGTTCAAGTTTTAGCTTAATGATGATGCTGGGACTATAAACACTGGATTTCAGTACAGTTAAGATAATTACATGGCAGAAATGATATTAATTTCTTACAGTCTCTTCCTAGTGCAATTATTGTGAATGCTAACAAAGATTTACTCTTTACATTTCACCAGATTGTGGGAGAATCATGACTCAACACACCTCCCAAATATTATTTTCAAATATTCTATTTTTTTCACAAGAAGCATGTCATTAAAAATAGTTGAACATAAATTAAAATAGCCTTTTGATTTCTTTCTATCTTTTATACATATGAAAGAAAAAAACACTGGACTAATGTATTTTGGGTGTTATTTGTTGAAATCAAAGAATGATGCAAATGTTGAAAACAAATGAAATACCATATCAATTTGACAATTTCTAACATGCTAATTGCTCCCAGCTAATTACTGGTGAATACATTTCTTTGTCACAAAAACTTCCATGCAGTCATTAAAACATCTTCAGTATCAGGAACATATTTTGGTTGTTCTGACCCCTTCAATTCCCTCAATAATTGAATGAGGTTGCATTAATAGTAAATTCTCGACTTGGACAGTGACTAGAAAGATTAAGAAACCAACCTGGGAATTTATTAAATACAGAATAATTTTCATTTCAGAAATGCCAATTCAGGGTAGGTGCTTAACAGAACATCAAAGGAAATATATCCATATATTTTTGTTTAAAATTTGTTGACTGTAACATCTTTTATGGAATAAGATCAATGCATGGAAAAGGATATAGTTTTCTCTCCAAGTTTTTCTGCAGGTACCTACTGCATCTTTACTCAATGAATTATCAGTGCATCCCAACTCTGCCCACTGCAAGCATGTTGCATTATGAATTGTATCATAGAGTCCTTTTAACCTAATAATTCCATGGTCCATTCCTAAAAGAATCAGGGCTAATTCTTGATATTCCGTGGGGTGTTGGCTTTAAAAACCCTTGCAGAAACTGACTTCAGGTGCCTTTATGACTCCACAGTAATTACTGACACCACCATAAGACCAGCATGGTTCCAAGCCCATCAACATTTTGACTTGGAGGATGGAGGAGGAGTACAGGAATGTAACAGCAAAACATAGGAAGGAGTACCCTTGAAAGAAGGGTCTTCAGGGGTGGGGAGAGAGGAAAGAATAGAGGGATGGGAACATTATCAAATGCTCATGTATTAATGTAATTATGTTTATATATTAATGATCTTAATAAAAAGAAAGGAAAAAACCAAACAAATAAAAGATACTAAATTCCAGGGATGCTTAAATTCCTTTAATAGACAGTATTTGAATCTATGAACATCCTCATGTGAACATTAAATTGTATCTACATTACTAATAATACCCAATAGAGTGCAAAGACTATATAAATAGCTGTTATTTTGTTTTGTTTAGAGAGTGAAGACAAGAAAAAGTCTATGTGTTCAGTACAGATACATATTATTTTCTCCTGTTTTTCAAAGTACATTTGATGGAAACCACACATGTGGACTTAAACTTTATTAAAAATAAAAGACTGACTGTATTTGTATATATTTTCTTCAAATATTAAATTCAGAAAGGAATGTTTTATAGTGAAATGCATTTGCCTATGTATCAGAAGTGAGGCTGGGAAGTGGAATTATTACTTCTAGACTGAATTCAAGTATATTTGTTTTTCCAAAAAAATTTCATCTATTTTATTGTTTTTCTGAAACTATGAAAGATTTTATCTACTGAATCTATTGCATTTACTAAGTAACAAAACAACAGTTTTATATTTGTTATGCACCATATATTTAATTTCATATTCATTTAACCTGCAAAACAATTTTATAGAACATTTTCCAATTTATTGGAGAAAAAACTGACTTATCCAACACTGCAACTAGTAAGTGGTTGAAGCAATGTGTTCTGTTATTTTTTCATTAATAAAAGCATATATAAAGTTAACACTTTAAACACTGTAACGAGAGAGATGTTTGGCTTGAAATCTAGTCTTATATCTTTCCTAGTATATACTCCTGAGGTGAAAATGAGGAAATGAACACAATAGTTTTAATGCTGTGTCTGGAAAATTAAGCAAAATCTCCAAAGCATTTACACTGTTAAAGAATAAAATTAGTAGAAATTTATCACAAGGGAAGCATTTGATATTTTAAATTAATTTGTGCCTGCTATAGAAACCTAAGTTTCTCAACATGGAAGGAATAAATGAAGGGAGGGAAGAAAGAAGGGGAAGGGGAGTAGAGAGAAGGGAAAGGAGACCTTAGGACTCCTGGAATGAAGAGACACTGATAGGAAACATTCTTTTGAGGGCATTAATTATTTTCATTTATTGTCCTCATGAATATCACTGAGATTTAGTGATTTAGAGATTATGATGAAGATGGTAAGATGCCTTGTTTGGTGACTTTCAAACAGGACTTGTACCGGGTCCACTTTATGCAGCTTCTCTACGTCTATGGTACTTTCTGAGGAGAATCACTATGAGATGTTTCCATTAAATGATAGACACAAAATTCACAGCAGATACATTAGTTTTCTAGGGCTTCTATATTAAAGCACTACCAAATGAGTGGGTTAAGCAGCAGAAATTTATTATTGTAATTTGCTGGAGGATAGATGTCCAACACTGAGGTCTTAATGGGTTGGTTATGAGCTTCGAGGAAAAAGGTCTTTCTTATGCATTGGCTAATCTTTCACATTCCTTGGTTTGAATATGCACATTCATATCTCTGCCTTTATCTTCACATGACCTTCTTTCTTTGAGATACCTAGGCTCAAATCTTCCCTTTTTATAAGAATGTTAGTTCTCCTAGGTTAGAAACCCACACTGCTCCAGGATAACATTCTATTAATTATTTGTAGCTTCAGATGGTATTTGGCATTTTGGTCACTTTTTAAGGTCCCAGAGACTAAGATCATGATGGACACAATTCATGCTATAACATTAATAATCATGGAAGGATGCACTGAAAAAAATTGATGCGACTACTAGAAATATTAAAATGGTGCTTATTACAGGAATTACAGCTTACACCATAGGAAAATAATAATCACAGTCTGTCACAAAAGTTGAAAGCTGCAACTATGCTTAAAGAATATTTCAATAAGTGTTTCTGTTCAGTAGAAGAGCAAGTACTGGATTCCTCTTTAATGGAAAACGTTTAAGCAAGGCCATAGCCAGCTGTTGGAGGTAGACAAGACATGTGGAAAACTTTTCTTACAGCTGGCACATCTGACCCTTTCTTAATTGGGATGAAATGGCATCTGTAGGTCTCTACTTCCTTAGGCTTCCCTGACTTTTATTTCACAACTGAAAAACCTATTTTCTTTCTTCATTTTACCAAATGCAAAGAGTAAATCAATTTCTTGAGAAACTCACCTGTGATGTTGGGATTTAGAACCACAATGAAAACAAACCCTTTTCTGTGTCTTCTAGATCAGGTTAATTGAGATGGGAAGACCCATCCTAAATGTGGGTGACATCAATCCATGGGTTAGGTGTCCTGAATGGTACAAAAAGGAGAAAGTAAGCCGAGTGTCAGTTTCATCACTGTCTGCTCCCTGACTGTAGAATCAGTGTCCCAGAAACCTCCTGTTTCTACGATTATGCCACCATCTTCATACTGGGCTGTATCACCTGGAACTGAAAGGCAAGATAAATACTTCCTCTATTAAGTTGCTTCTTGTCAGGTCACAGCAACAAGAAGAGTATCTAATACACCAACCATCTCCTTGAATCAGGTAAGTGTGCTTGATGTGGGCAATTGCTACCTTACTCTCCAATGCTTCAGAAATTGTGAGGACGTGACTGATTCCACAGCAAACCCGCCAGACTCCGGTTCTTACAGGAGTATTTTAACTAACTGACTTAAGTGTTCCATTCTTGGTATCTCCAGGCTCTATCCTTCCTGGTGGGACTTCATGCTTTATCCTTTCAGGCTAGAATAGAATGTATGTTGAAAGATTACTCAGCGCCATTGAGCTTGGAGAGCCATTTCACTTTAGTAATTGTACATGTGGACCATGGAGTCAAACAGAGCTAGTTCAGAGTCCTACTTTCACAATATCTTATTCAGGAAATCATTAAATATCTTAAGCTGTAATGTATTTTTTCTTTGAAACTTTGTAAAAGTAAGGATTACATTTCAACAGCTCTGATCATTGGGATAGTGCATATGAAGCAAATTGTACAATAACAAACAGGTAGAGAATATGAATAAGTTATTATTATGGGAGAACAGAAAATGATGATTTATGGGGGAGAGTGGAGAAAGAGATGCAAGAGAGAAGAAAGACACATGCCCAGAAATGATACCAGTCAGGAAGCCATGGCTATGATTTCAGTGTAACACAGGGGGTTTCTACCTTCAGAAGCAAAGAGGATGTGATGACTTTAGTATAGACTATCTCAGGAGGAGCTGTGGCACACTTGGGTTCAGGTAAAGGCAACAGAGGTTTTCCAGCTCACTGTGGCATGGAATCAAGGAGGCTAAACTGGCAACCTGCAAGTGGGAATCTGAGCACGAGGTCCACGGCAGAAAGATGCTTTATGTGAAGGAAGTGAAGCAAAGAAAAGTCGAAGAGAAAACAGATGGAAATCCACACAATCAGGTCAATGGTAAGGGAGCTCATCTCATCAGAAGAACTATATTTTGATGCTGGAGATTACACAATAGACTTCCATTCTCTGGAGAGAAATTCTGAAGCCACAACATAGCCCAGTGTATTACACTCTTTGGAGACTGATGGTGAAGTCAATCACTAATGGCTAATGGCCAAAGATTTAATGTATTACCCATATAATCTCACAATAAAACATTAAAAGGCCTGCAGTTCTCCTGGGAGGTTTCTGCAGGGTGTCCTGGAAATGTTCTCCAATATCCTTTCTAATGTTTTTATAATATAGAGCAAATGAAAGTGAAATGCTGACCTGAATGTTGTGAGTCAGTCAAGCCTATGTATGACTCAATCCCTAGAAGGGGACATGGAAACCTGATTTACAGCCTGGTGGCTACAAGTATAGGTGTTGTGTAGCAGATTCCTCTGAATTGAAATATTCCCTCTTGAAGAGCTCAGGGAGGCCCTGGGGATGCAGGAAGTCAAGTCTGGGTGATCTGAAACTTAAAAGGTCACATACCCACTCCTAAAGGTTATAGGAATGACAACTAATGAAGGGCAGACTTTGACCTGTGTTAATTAGAAATTGAAACATTCCCTCCTTCAGGGAGGAAGAAAGCTCAAGAGAATCGAGAAATCAACAAGTTTGGGAAAAGGTTGCAAAACCTCACCCTTAGGTTATACAAATGGAAAACAACTGCTTAGGAAGAGACTCTGACTGAGCTGCCTACAAGTCATGTAGAGAATGCAGTTTGTGAGTGGTCCCCTATGCTGGGGTGGGCTTTTCAGTGATGCAGCTGTCTCTGAGTCATCCATGCTCTGTAAGTAAGCCTGCACCCTATTTTGTAAGAAACCTCAATAAACTCATTGGTTCACCATACTTGTTTAGGTTTGACTATGTGATAGGTCTCTGAGTTGTGCAGTCTTGGACTGAGCTGTGACTCAATCCTTTCCTCTAGTAGAGAGTGTCAGAATGGACCTCTGTTAAAGGACACCCACCTTTTTTTCTGCAGAGATGATAGGTTGTTGGTAGGGAGAAGCTTCCACACACTTCTTGGTGATCAGAGGTCACACATCTTCTGTGTGGAGTGTTGAAACATAGGTGACAATGACCTCTTTGTTTTTTCTTGTTTGTCATTTAAAAAGTTAATGGGCATGTAGTCATCTTGTCCAAGACTGTCAAGGATATAAATACTGAGAAAAGACTACAGAAACAAACAAAAAGTTGGGGCTGGGGAAATGTCTCAATGGATAAGGCACTTGCTACTCAAGTGTGAGTATTGGAGGTCAGAACCCTAGCATCCACATAAAAAGAAGGATGTGGTGGCAGGCTTTTGTAATCCCAGCTGTGGCTACAAGAGAGAAGGGAGGTAGCAACAGGATAATATGCAGAAACCTGTGTGTTTGTGGGGGTGGGGTATGTGTGGGGTTCGAGGTGAATACCTTTAGACCCTACCTCAACACAGGTAGAAGGTGAGCACTAATACCTGCAAGTTTTCCTTTGACTTCCACATGTAGTTGGGTTACACACACACACACACACACACACACACACACACACCAAAAAACCAAAAAAGAATTAAAGAATGAAACACTAAAGCTGGGTGTGGTGGCGCATGCCTTTAATCCCAGCACTCGGGATGCAGCGGTAGGAGGATTGTTGTGAGTTCAAGGCCACCCTGAGACTACATAGTGAATTCCAGGTCAGCCTGGACTAGAGGGAGACCCTACCTTGAAAAACAAAACAAAACAAACAAACAAAAAAAAAGAATGAAACACTAAATAGAGGCCCAGACAGGGACTTAGTTACTTCAAGTAAGTGAGTTACTGAAATAATGCAGAGGGATTTGATTGCATTTGATACCCTTGGTATAAAGTTTATTATGAAATTTAGGAAAACATATATTTGTTGAAGGAAAGCAATCCATTTTTCATAATTTCTGATACTTGTCCAGTTTTGATTTCTCTGCTAGAAAAGTGGATTTTCCTAGAGTCTGCATCCTAAATCATATTCTGTTATTTAAAAGAGAGCTTTAACCCAAGGGGGCAGAATGTTATGGTCCTTAGGAAAAAAAAAACCATTGAAACTTGAGAACCTGTTGGAAAGAAAGATGAGGATAAAGATGTGCATCTATCTATGCGGGGGCAAGGAAGAGCCAAGTTAACACTTAAACAACATGAAAGCTGTGGTTTGCGGCACCAGGATCCCTTGCCACAAGGACTAATACAGACAGCCCACGGAGGAGGATATACAACTGATCAGGGATGGGGAGGGGGGGAATTGGGGAATTGGGGATAACAACTCATTATTTGCCCACTAAATAATGTAACTCATTATGGACAATAAATTTATATGTTTTTAAAAAAAGAAAGTGTGCATAAAAGTGCCTTTGACTTGGGACTTTGAAGAGCATAAATTTAGCAGTAATTCTTCTAAAGAAGAGATAGAGGAGGTGAGAAGTAAAATCTCTGCCAGTGATACAACTTTGCTACAGTCTGGTCAAAACAGAAGTGTCTCTACAGATACTCCCCTCTCTTTGCAGATACTGTTTCTTGTTTTGTCGTGAGAGGTCTGTGCATATCAACTCTTTGGAGCTTCACAATTATGTTTCAATATTTTTTCTACTGTAACTCACAATTTTATGCCTTTTACAACCTAAAATAAATAAATAAATAGAAAAATATAATGATTTTTTTTTTCAGACTGCAAGGTTCAGTCTTTTGGTTAACCTTCAGTTCTCAGTGTAACTCTAAGGTACTATTTTATTTATGTATTGTTTAGTGTGCATTTTCTAAAGTTGCAGAGTGGAAAATTTATTTACTTCTTAAAATATGTTTGCTGAGGTAGGTCAATGTAGATCAATAGATCTTATGGACCTATTGTTGTCTGCCAATAAAATGGACATACATACCAAAGTATGTGGTTATTTAAAATGTTTATAAAAAAGCTATAAATAACATACTTGTGATTAAGTTACAGGTTTCTAGAAGTGACTATACAGTTCTGTAAATTTATACTTCTTTACAACTTACCAAATGTAATATATAATTTATTTTCTTTCAAGTTTTTATTTTTAACTTAAAATATTTTATTTATTTATTTGCAAGAAGAAAGAGCAAGAAAGAGATAGTTTTCTGCTTTTATCATTGATAAAAAGTTGGAATGTTCAGTTATGTCATACCCACTCTAAAGACCTAAGCAGTCAATTTGTGCCTGTGTGTGTGTGTGTGTGTGTGTGTGTGCATGTGTGTGTGTGTAGTCTCAGACTTTTCAATTGGAATAACTACTTTTCAATTGGAATAACTACTATTCTTTAGACTTTTATAAAAATGATTTATTATGAGTATTCATTGCAATTCAGTTCCAAGTTTTACTAAAAATGTAACTTGTACATTTAAATATTAATCTATTTTTCCCTTCTTAATTATAATTGAGCAAAAAAATTACTTTATTAAAAATCTTTAGTCCCAGCCATTTTCTTTCTTTCTTGGTAGAATATTTTTAATTAGTAAGAAATTATAAAATTATATGTCTTACCTGACTTTTTCTTTTCATGTCAAGAATGGGAAAGAGGGGGCTGGCTAGATGGCTAAGCAGTTAAAGCACTTGCCTTCAAAACCTAATGACCCAGGTTCAAGTCCTTCAAAACAGTGTACAATGTGGTACAAGTGTCTGCAGTTTGCAGTGGCCCTGGAGTATGTTCTCTCTCTCTCTCTCTCTCTCTCTCTCTCTCTCTCTCTCTCTCTCTCTCTCTTCTCTCTGTCTTTCTCTGCTTACAAACAAATAAATAAATATTTTAAAAGGAATGGGAAAGAGAAAGAACTGATATCACACTTTAGCCAAGGACACATTATCAAACAAAACAAATCTACAGATTTTGTTGAGCTGCTTAATGGTAGTCATATTTCCTATATGACTTATTTGTGATTCCTAATGTCCTATCCTTGGTTATTTCATATTTATTTTGCAACATATGGTATCAAGGTTCCGTAAGAAAATTAGCAAACAAAGAGTATAGTCTCTGGTTAACATATGTTTATAAGATAAAACCATAATAAACATCTAAGTACATAAAATTTACAACATAACTGAAGTATTTCATAAAATTAAGTTTTCAAGTGAACCTATTTCTTCACCATGGACTCTGTTCGAAAGTACACCCTCAGTTTGAGGGTATAGATGATAACAGCTTTCTAATTATTTTTTCTTTTCACTTTTCTTGATGGCTATCTTTATACCTGTAACCCTTAAAGAATGCCAAGTTTTAGGTAGGAAATGAAAAGAAAATGACACCTAAAGAAGTCACATACGCTGTGTGACATTCTCACACTCAAGTAATAATCAGGTCTGACTCTGCCTTCTGAACTCAGTCATGTTTCAGAGGGAGTGCCATTGGATGATCTGATATTCTCTCAAAAGAAATGTGGACAATGAGAAAGTAACTGCTTTGTGGTTTGGGGGATTATATATAATGTTTATTATGAATTGCTCTTCTAGTCCCACTTAATATTTGATGAATTCATTTTAGTTTAGCTACACAAACACGTCTATAAAAGTAGAACACATTTCAGTTAGTATAGTTGGAAATAAAGACACAGATAAAATGAGATAAACACCAATTTTATTAGCTGCTTTTAGGTGATTAAACAAAATTTCTTACATTGGAGAATATTGTCAACGTCACAAATTTCCATGATTATAGAGACATTTTACATGTCTGTTTTATAGGTTTAGTTCATATAGTAGCACTACAGAATACTCATAGCAGTTTAAGGTTCTGTTAGTTTTTTCTTAAGTAATATATTCAAATGTTGGTTTCAGCAAAACTCTCATTTGATAGACAAATTAATCCTTAACTGTATTAGTTAAGACTTAACTATATTTGTACACTATGTTTTTAATGCACAATATATGTGCAAGGTATTCACAGTATATGTATATATTATATATATTTTAATCATTAAAATTGCTTCAAATTATTAAAATGGTTACCAATGTCAGAAATAAATATAATCACTAATTAATTAAATATTTATTGTGGTACTTAAATGTCAGGTGTTTATAGAAAAATATGAA
>PVHP010030852.1:0-21417 GCA_004024765.1 Zapus hudsonius | reverse complement strand
TTATGGGGTTATAAGCCAGCTTCCCCTTGCCAGTGTTTGGCACACCTTCCTGCCGCTGTTTGCAGTGCTGTGGCAGAGGTGATGTCCAGCCCTCTGCTCATGCCATCGTTTTCCCTGCCAGAATGGAGTCTCCCCTCGAGTCTGTAAGCCAAATAAACCCATTCCTCTACAAGCCACTTTTGTTTGGGTTCTTTCTGCGAAGCAACTAGAAAGCTGACTGCAACAGTGAGTTTATATTTTGCATAGTTATCAGATTTTTAAGAGTCTGTAGATTTGTATTTTGGACAATTTTGGGTACCCTTGGTGCCTCTCTCTTTTGTCCTTCCCCAGGTTATCTGCCTTGCTGTGGGAATAGCTCTTTTGCTCTCCATCTCACTTCAATAGAGGTTTGTTAGGGCTCTAAATGGTGAGTTTGAGGTGAATGGTCTCCTGCTTGGGTGTCCCCCATCAAGTCATGTCCCTTTGTTGGAGTTCAGTTGTCCCCGGTTCACATTGCTTTCTGAAAAAATACAAATAGTGTCTCCAGCTTTATATGTTAATACCTTATATGTTAATACCTTAACAAATCAGAAAATTTTCCTTTTTTAACAAAGGTCTTTGCTGTTTTATTTTGCACTGAGCTTTACAAATACATTACTATCCCAGAAAAATCTCATGATAAAAATTATAAAAACTGTGTTTATTGGGTTGAAATAATTTGTGTAACTATGCATCTAGTGACAAACAAGAATTAACATTCTTAATTCTTCCTTTCTGACCTCATTTACCTCTCTTACAGCTTCTCTTTGTCCATTCTTTTGGTGTTGTTTTGTTTGGTTTGTGGATACTTGTTACTGTCGTTACTTATAGTTGGCTTTGAGAAGGAATCTCTCTGTAGCCCAGGCTTGGCTCAAATTCAGTCTCCTTTTGCCTCCCATTTTCTGTAATTACAGGCTAATGCCACCATGCCCTGGCCTATCAGCTTCTTAATTGCAGCTAGAATCTACCCATAGCTATTCTTCTAAAAAAAAAAAGCAATTGCACTTTTAAGCCAAAGAGAGTAAAAGAATACAAAAAAAAACATGGAGTAAAAGGTGTATAAAAACAGTTATTCTATGACTGAGAGACAACAAAGAATAAAAAGTCATTAGCAGAAATCTAAGGAAATTAGAGATAAAAAGGACATCTAGGAGCACAGGGTCTATTGACAAATCTTCAAAAAGAAAACAGAAAGTCCAGAGAACCCTACTAGCAAGCAAAGCAGTTTATCAGACTTTCTGCAGAATGAGAACAGTGTCTTGATGATCTTGGTAGTCTCTTGGAAGGGGCAAATTGGTTTAAGTACCTGAGTTGGATGCTTATAAAGTGAGTTTTGCAGTGGGAAACTTAGATTGGGCTGAGTTCATGACATAATTGTTGCCTATTAATGAGCACTGCAAAAAAAGAGTACCTTGAACAAGATTTTATGAATAACCTGTTAATCTTTATAAGGAAATTATTTTAGTAAATTCACTGTCTTACTTTCTAAGAAATACTATTCCTAGAGTAAGTAGCTGCCAGGGAGGAAAAATCAAAATGGAGTAGGGTTGGTTCAGGACCCTTAAGATAGAATCAGGAAGCATTGTTAACCTTGATTTTTTTTCATGGTGCTGGGTATTGAACCCAGGGTCTCACATATGCTCTGCAGGGACTCTACCACTGAGTTATACCCTCTACCCAAGAATCACTGTTAAATCAGTCCTCAGACAGGCCTGATGCTGAAATTTTGAAATGGACTACATGCATGCACACCACAAGCTGACAACTACCTCAAGATGCAAAGTGACCATTGCCCTGGGCCATATCATTTTCCTGAAACAGTGCTAATCTCTGCTGATTTTCTGTACAACAGGTCCCTTCTCTCCCAAATACTCAGAAGTTGAGACTATACCCAATCCCTTTCTTACAAAACAGCTTAACTTTTGCCAGTACCAACCATAATTCCTGACTAACACAGGATGTAACGGCAAACTCTCCCTGTGGCCTAATGCTATAAATAGTGCTATCATTTTGTAAAACTTCTGAGCCCATTTTCAAGGCTGCTAGAATCTTTGTTTTCCCACATTGATCCTAAGTAAGTTCCAAAGAAATGTTCTTTATTCTCATCTTGGTTGATTTTATTCCCAGTTGACCAACCTTCAGTTATTTTTACTTGGTCTTGGTATCGTGTGTGTACATGTGTGTGCATGTGTGCAGGTGCATGTACGGGTGTGAATATGTGTGTGAGCATGTGTGTGTGACAATTCATGCACCCCATGCTCATATGTGCCAAGGTCAGAGGAGGACATCAGGTATACTCCTTGATCACTGTTCCACTTTACTTCCTTGACATGGCATGTCTCACTGAACTTGGAGTTTTCCATTTCTTTTCTTTTTTTCTTTTCTTTTTAAATTTATTTTATTTTTATATCTTCATTATGAATATGTATGTACATTGCATGATCAAATCTTATGACGGTGTCCCTGGGGATTGGAGTCAAGTTCTCAAATTTGTGGAACAAGCACTCTTACCCACTGAGCCATCTTATTAGCTATAGTCTAAGGACTTTTTAGCATAGAAAGACTATGCCTGGTTCTAGTATTGCTAAACACAGGAACAAAAATTTTTGTTAATCTTGGTCTTCAACATGAGGAAACCAAGGCAGGGAGGAGGTTAAATAACTATCCAAATTTCCATGTAACACGCCTGAAATTGATCTCAGAGGCCTTGATTGAAAGTACAGAATTTGATGCCTCCCATACCATACACACACACACACCAACAGCTACTAGAATTATCCTGAAAAGTGAATAGGTTCCAGTGAGGAGAACGTTTCTTTGTCATTCATTATGATAAAGAGGTTGAACAGGGTTCCATATAACTGGCATTAAAAAAAAAACAGGGCTGAAGAGATGGCTTAGTGGTTAAGGCATTTACCTGCAATGCAGAAGGACCTGAGATTGATTCCCCAGTACCCATGTAAAGCCAGATGCACAGGAGGACACATGTGTTTGGAGTTCATTTGCAGTGGCTGGAGGCCCTGGTGCACCCATTCTCTCTCTCTGTATCTCTCTGTGTGTCTCTTTCTCTGTCTCTCTCTCTGTCTCTCTCTGGCTCTGACTCTCTCTCTCAAATAAATAAATAAAATATTTTTTAAAAACCAGAAATTCTGAGCAAAAGCCAACTCTTATTAATCCTCCATCCTAAAGCATTTGGGCAGTTACTAACACTTTTTGTTTGTCTATCTAGTTAACTCTTCCTCATGTTAAATGTAATTTCCACACTAAAGCCTGGCCATGGGCCCTAGAAGAGAGCATGTAGCCCTGTTGACAAACCCTCAGACTCTTTACATATTTTCTTCAAGAACTGTCCATAATTGTATTAGTATGCTCCATTCATGCACAGATCAGGATTATGGGCACATAATACATGTTTGTTGAATGAAAGTAAAAAGTTCAACAAATGTACTTTACCTAAGAATTGTTCTTGGTAGATTACCTGCTGAGTAAGATTAGGCTTTCTCTTAAAAGATGTGATAATTTACAGTGGCCACCTCACTACATATAATGGTTAATCTTGTTAGCTTGATTAAATTGAGATGTGCCTATGAGTTTAGTAAAGTATACCACTAGGTGTGTCTGTGAGGCAGAGGAATAACTAAGTGGGGGAAACCCAGCTCCTAATGTAATTGTCACCATCCTACTAGCTGGAGGGGACTTAAAAGAATAAAATAGAAAACAGAAGAAAGCCAACAAGAGTGCCTTAATTCCCATCATCTCTGCTTCCTGTCTACCATGATGTGAATAGCTTTTCTCAACCGCTTCCACTGCCATTAGGTTCTGTTCAAATGTATGTGGCCAAGTTTCCATGAAATTAACTGCCTGAAACCATAAGCCAAAGGGCATACTTCTTGCCTTAAATTGTCCTGTCAGGTATTTTGTCACAGCAATGTGAGAACTAACTAATGTACTTGGCTATGTTGGGTTCTTTATAATTTATTTAAAGCTGTTATTCTCCAAGTAGCTACCTACTGAAAATGAACTACCACTCCATGCCTGTAAATATAACTACAATTTCAATACAGATTCACAAATCCAGAAGATAAGCAACAGATAAGGACACCCAATGGACCTGACTACTTTTAAACTTTATTCATAATAGAGGAGCATCCTTTTATATATGATCAATGAGTTCCTAAAATGTCAACTTTGAAAACTGGAATTAAATGCTATTTACAAAGCTGGAGAGATTGCTTAGCGGTTAAGTAAGGCCATTGCCTGCAAAGCAGAATGACTGGACTTTGATTCTCCAGTACCCACATAAAGCCAGATACACAAGGTGGCACATGTGTCTGGAGTTCATTTGCAGTGGTTGGAGGCCCTGGTGTGCAATTCTCTCTCTCTCTCTCTCTCTCTCTCTCTCTCTCTCTCTCATAAATAATAAATAAAAAGAAATTATCTTATCATATTTTTAAAAGTTATAGGCAAATATTCATAGCTTCATTTAGTATCCAAAAGGTAGAAATAGACAAATTGTCCATTGATAGATGAATAGCTAAATGAAATGGAATATTTTTCAGCTTCAAACTGGAACCAGGAACTTGATGCATGGTACAACATTATGAACCTTCCAAAGAGTATACTAAGTGAAAGAAATCAGGTAGAACGAGTCATGTACTATATGATTCTGTAATGACACAGGTAAAATCTTTACTTGTGTTTTCTCTCCCCAATCCTTCCCCTTTCGTATGAACTTCTAGGTTCTGAAGCGAGCCTTCTGCAATATCACCTCTCCTCTCTCCTCGGCTCATGACTTATCTGGGAAGGAAAATGCAGATACTGCCCCAGAATGTGTAATCGTCTTTTGATAAAAGAGTGATACAGCACTTGAAGTAAAAGAGTCCGCTTAACCTACCTCACTGTAACGTTTCAGTGACCCAATAAAATCCCTAACATTCCTGACATGATGTCACTGTCCGGAAAATGGAGAACTGAGGTTGAAAATTCTCTGTTTTCCTCAGGGCCACCCTTGAATGAAAGTATTTCCTTCCACTAATTTCTTTCTGACAGGTTCTTAGTCCAGCAGTGAACAATACAAACCTTAGATTTCAGTAAGTTAAATTTATAATGTCTAGAATGTTTATATTTTTTAATGTCTAGAATAAGCAAATTAATCGAGCCAAAAAACATATTAATGGTTTCCACGGGCTGGGAATAGGTAGGCACAAGAGTGGTTATGAATTCTGGATTTCCATTGTGGGTGGTGAAAATTTTCTGGAACTGTTAACCAGTTTTCACCCCTAAACATGACCCCTTTTCCCTCTCAGAATTTTTGTTTTGTTTTGTTTTTCAGGTTTAATTAAAATTTATTGCTTATAAAATATCCTATTTCCTATATTTCTCAAACTATGATAATCCAGTGAATCAACTGGAAACAGGTTGAATTGATGTGGATCCCATTTTGATATATGTCTCAGGTATCACAGGTTTATATTGGTATTTTTATTTATATGGGTATTTTTATAACTCTCTTAAGTAATTTTGAGTTGAGTAACACTGCTCCCAAGTTTTATTCATTCTCTTTGTGTATTTTCATTAGGTTACAATTTAAAACTATTGCATTATGTCTTTTGTAATCAACACCTACACATGTAAGCTAAACCCATTTTTCCAGTATCATGGTATTTGTTTCCATGACCATCTTGGTAAACATATTCTTGTACACTGTTAGTCCCAAACAAAAGGTAGCCTAACAAATACAGTTATTGCTGAGATGTGGTTTAGGTGTAGTGTACTTGATAGTAAGCCTTAAGGTGATGGGTGGCTTCAAATTTCAGCTCCACAGATGAACAGGAAACTCAATGTAGGTCATCTTACTAGCCAACATTTAGACCAAATTACCTTTTCCAAGAATCTTTAACTGATTTTGACACGAGTAGGGCATTTTTCCCTTCCCAGTCATGAAACTAATAAAGATTAACTAACTGTTATTGAGCAGTGAAGGAAGGAAGAGTAGAAGGCAGATGAAAGGTAACAGGCCAGAAACTCCAGCAATTCGGGCTTCCCTCAGAATTTTGAAACCAATAATAAGGTCAAGTTCCAATTGAATAGCTAATGAAACTTTTATTCTTTAATAAAAATAAAAAAACAGTAAGAGAGGGCTGGAGAGATTGCTCAGTGGTTATAGACACTTGCTTGCAAAGCCTGATGGCTCAGGTTCCAGTATCCAATACTCACAGAAAGCCACGGTTGCAGGGCTGTAACAAGATGGTGGACGAGTAAGAGCGTCTTCAGGACTCTCTCCGTAAAGGTTTGATTTTCCAGCTGGGATCCAAACCCGGAAACCCAGCTGGACCTGAACCCAAACCCACCCTCCCCCCAGCTCCTGCACCAGCACAGACATGGTTCCCCAGCGGCTCTCTGCTCCACAGAGGAAAGGAGAGCCACCGCCTCCCCCACCCCAAGCTCCCGCCATTGTCTCCCAGCCGGTACCCGAGCCCACGCCAACGGCTAAGCACCTTTCCCTCACGGGGCCCCTTCCCTCCAGCACCCAATCCTCCAGCGCACTTCTCTCCACAACAACCACCCCACATACACAGGCAGAAGCGATCCTTGGACAAACTGACCTAGCTCGGTTCCCGGGCCAGAACTCAGGCAGATACCTGGGAACTCTGCCAGTGCTGGGAGGGCAGAGGCTGGTTCAGATGGGTACCTGACAGGAGGGCACAGGCAGTTTCAGCAAGTACCAGGGATCACGCACCACTGCCAGGTGGGAAGACATGGGGTTCTATAGTTTGGGGTACTGGGGCTGTTTCTACTGCAGCAAAACAATGGGGATGGGGCCTATGAGGTGGCTCTAAGAATAAACAGTCACAAACAGAGGGATCCAGATGGATAAACATGTGAGCCTGTCTGAGGACAGAACAACAGAACCCAACAGGAAAGACCTCAGTTTAAGATCAAACCTGGTGATCATACCACAGGAAACAAAGTGGGCTGAACAGCACTCCCCAGGGTGCATAAAGTCCCACTCCCCTACCAGAACATGGGCAGAAACCAACAAAAAGAAAACCTCAGAAATTAAAGGTGGAACTCCCCAACTCATTGCGTCTAGTCCCATTATGGAACAGGAAAGTGACAAGGAAGTGGAGACAACAAATATACAATCCAAAAGAGAATAAAATGACTCCTGACCACATCTGCAATGCAAACATGAAGCAGTTAATGGCTGATATGGAAACTATGAAAAAAGACATGAATGAGATGAAGCTCACCAACTCAAGCATAGACTCCAGACTGAATTTAATGGAGAGAAATATGAATGAATTCAGAAACCCTTCAAGTGAATTAAAGGTGAACCAACTATGGGAGGAGCTAGGCAATCAATTGATTAAATTTGATAAGGACTGAAGAAAACTTAAAAATGATTTTCAGGAATCCATAGCAAAAACAAAAATAGTCTAGAAAATGGATCTCACCAAAGAATTGGAGACTATAAACAATATTATAGCAGGAACCAAAATTGAAACAGAGTTGTTAAAAACCTCCCTAGAATCAATCAGTCCCAGAGTTGACAATCTGGAGGACAGACTCTCAAAAGTTGAGGACAAGACAGAAGGAATTAATAAGGATGTCATAGGATTCAACAAATTCAAGAAATCAAGTGAGCATAATTTAAGGGATCTATAGGATACCATAAAGAGGCCCAATATTAGAATCATGGGGATCCCAGAGGGATAAAAAACCCAGGCTAAGGGCATAGGAAATATTTTCAACAGAATTATTCAAAAAATTTTCAGTATCTAACAAGAGAAAGCCCACTAAACTTTCAAGGGGCCCAGAGGACTCCAAACAGACAGGACATGAAGAGAAATTCTCCAAGACACGTTTTAATTAACATGCCTAACATAGAAAGCAAAGAGAAAATACTCAAAGCTGCTAGAGAAAAGCAAACTGTAACTTAAAAAGAAAAATCCATCAGACTTACCTCAGACTTCTCATTAGAAACCATCAGAAGGGCTTGGAATAATGTTTTTTCAGAACCTAAAGAAGTATGGCTTTCAACCTAGAATACTGCACCCACAAAAGCTATCCCTCATGATAGATGGAGAATTGAAAGTGTTCCATGAAGTAAACCAGCTCTACAAGTATTTGAAAACAAAGCCAAAATTTCAGAAGACCCTACAAGAGATATCCCACACAGAAGAAACAAGATATCTACCTCAGAAGAGTACCAGAGATCAGGCACGACAATCACAGTCAGTACGCTAATAACAGCAGCACAGACCGCAATCCCCATTAACCCTTCATCATGGCAGGGCTTAAAGCAAACCTCACACTTATATCACTGAATACAAATGGACTTAACTCCCCTATAAAAAGACATAGACTTGAGGGTAGATCAGAAAAATGGACCCTGACTTCTGATTCATGATGGCGAACTAGAAGCCACGCAGTGTCCCCGGGAAAACAGAGGTTAGGGTTTTTAGCTGTGCTAGAGGCCATGGAAGCTAGCAATACCCAGGTCCTTGACTCCGGTAGCCTTCCAGCAACAGAATCTTCAGACTGAAACCTGAATCTATCTCAAGGACGCATCGGAGGCAGTGATTGCAAAAACCCAGCTGGCAGGACCTGCTCCTGCGGGCTGAGCCACTGCCTGCTCCGCGGCTTCCCGGGCCGCTCCTGCTCCCGGGCCCCAGGCCACTCCAGTTCCCGCTGATCCCGGGTTCGAGCCGCTCCCATTCCCGCCGATCCCAGGTTCGAGCCGCTCGCGTTCCTGCCGATCCCGGGTTCAAGCCGCTCCAGTTCCCGCCGATCCCGGGTTCGAGGCGCTCCTGTTCCCGCCGATCCCGGGTTCGAGCCACTAAAACTATTCTGAGTAAAAAAAAAAATTACACAGGAGGTATCACCCTACCTGACTTTTAAACATACTACAAAGCCATAGTAACTAAAACAGCATGATATTGGCAGAAAAACAGACAGTCTGACCAGTGGAATAGACTTGAAGACCTAGCCTTTAATGCAAGTAACTTCAGCTTCATAGTCTTCGACAAGGGTGCCAACAATGTATGCTGGGCCAAAGATAGCATCTTCAACAAATGGTGCTGGACAAATTGGATAAACACGTGTACAAAAATGAAATTAGACCCACTCCTTTCACCATGCATACAGATCAACTCCAAATGGATCAAAGACCTCAATATCAAGTCTGTAACCCTGAACACCCTGGAAGAAACAGTAGGAGGAACCCTACATGAGATAGGAATAGGGAACAACTACCTGAGCAAATCTCCAGTAGCCCAGGAAGTGCAACAGTCACTTAATCAATGGGACCTGATCAGGCTCAAAAGCTTCTGTACAGACAAAAACACTGTTCTCACAGTGACTCATGAGATTCCAACTAAAAGAAAGAATTCTGTCAAAGCTCTTGGGTGCCCTCCCCAGGCCTGAGGCAACACCCTGTTGGTGAAGAAACCACAGAATGCCATCGATCAGCATTGAGAGACCCTTCAATGTCTAGAATGGTATCCAGCCCCCAGAAGGCAGATAGTGTAGTGCTGGAAGGCACTGCACAGGCTGCCAGGGGAAACTGATCAACAACAGCTGGAGTAAACAGAGACCACTGACACAAAACACAATCTCAGCCATGAGTAGGCTGACCACACCTACTACTGGGAGAGAACAGCAAACCAAGAAAGAGCACTTGTGCAACAGAGTCGCCTGGGCCTGGGGAGACAAACAACAGCTTTCAAATTCGGCCAATTTTCCACTTAGTGAGGGGGACCCCTTGTCTGGAACTTGGGATTCAGGGTGAAAGTTATTGGATCCCTTCCTCTTGGGCTCCCAAGACAAGATGCACTATGGGACCGTTTGACGGGGAGGCTACTAAAAATAGAATCTAGGTGACCCAGAAATGTGTATATTTGTTAACCTACACTGATCACACTCTCCAATGGAGATTGTATTTGTATTTTTCAGGATTCACCGAGAGAGCTGGGGCCTATCTAACCCTACTAACTGACTGTAGGCCGATAGCTGTGATTCTGGCAAGAGAGGAGCCACCACATTCATACCGTGAAGGATCCACATGGAACTCCACAGAGAATGACGGGATGAACAAGGGACCCACAGCCACAGACATTCAATCAACTCAGGATAAGCAAGTGAGAGAGAAACCAATGACACAAAGACCCCTAAACTCACAACCTTAAAGCAGCCTTAATACTCATCCACCACGACTCAGGGAACTATGAGGAAGAGGGGGCAGAATGATTGTGAAATCCATGGTGGGGGAGATTATCCAGAGGCATGGCCAGGAGAACCTGGCTGAATACTAGGCTATCCATGGTCCCCTGTCACAAGGACTCATCCAGACGTCCCATGGAGAAGGTTATCCAGCGGTTTGGGGAGGGGGGGCAGCAGGGAATTGGGGATAACAACTCATTGTTTGCCCACTAAATATTGTAACTCATTATGGACAATAAAATGAAAACAAAAATTTTTTTAAAAGCCAAAAAAAAAAAAAAAGGAATTTTACTCCTGTATTTTCCATTTTTCAGGAAGTTCCATGGGATTTACAAATCCCCTTTGTTTTGGGAAGGTGGGCTAAGACAGCAGAAATGACCACTCTATGACATGTGGCAGAGGAAATTCTGCTCTGCTGGAAAAGGAAAGCTCATAGTTGTTCCTGTGTGAACAGAGTTTGGTCCTTTTGTTTATGCCACCTCAACCAGTTTCTCTGTAATGGAGGTGCCCCTTTCCCATTCTCATGCCAGGCATTGTACTGTATTTGGGTGGACAATTATTCCACATTCATCCTAGACTTCTTTCTAGGCTTTAAAATATACATTTATAAGCATCACATTTTCTTTCCCTCTACCTCACAGTCTTCTCCAAAAATGATTAAGTGAATTTGGCTTCTTTTAGTTCTTTTGATTCAACCGAACTGTCTCCTGTTTATAAATCCATTTCTGTAATTGAATCCATCTGGCCATCATTTGTAGCCTCTGAACTTCCAACAGTTCCCAAAACTGTAAATAAAGGGCCCCTTGATACTTAAACAATCCTCATCATCTCCCAAGAAACATGTGCTTTATACAAACTATGAAATTAGAGCCTAAGGGAAAATAGCTGAGGTAAAAAGTAAGACTAGCTATCTACATGCATAGAACATACTAGGTATGCCATGAGTATGTAATGACTGCAGCCAAACTGAAAATAAAGTCTACCACATGGGTAGTACCCTGGTGCCAGGAGTAAGAGTTCTTACATATCAAGAATGGTGATAAGTGGAGCAGAAGTGATAGTAAGAATTCATTAGCTGATATGCTTTGGAAATTAGCTTTCACTTGCAGTAAGGACTTTGCAATGTTGTTTAATCTTCAACATATTTCTGACAATCCCAAGTTCTACCTAGTGTCCAGGAAATGACACCAACTTCAGTGGGATCATGGGTAAAATATAGGACAAAAGAGTTCTTTACTCGAAAGAGACAAATAACATTTAATGGAATAGACACTGAAAACTATACTCATAGTACTTCATTGGTTTTGAATAATTTTGCATGATAGAAAAATAAAGTAGAGGAGACTGTAAGCCATTTGAAAATTATGATCATCTTTGCCTGCTTACAGGCCTTATGAACTGTGATAGAGGTAAACACACAGTGTTATCCAAGCTTTGAAGTGGGGGGACCCCATTCAGATTACAGGTTCAAAGAAAATTTCCTGGAAGAGAGGAGCCTAAATTGAATCTTAAAGGGTGCACTGTCTTAGCCAGAGAGGATTGGGGTAACATGACCAAAAACACAGAGACCTCTGTATTGTGAAACCCTGGTGTATTTATCTACTATCTGTTGCTCAATAACTCAATTCCATAGACTGGAAATTATTAGGAGGTTTATTTTGGCTCAGGGTTCTGGAGGTCAGTGATCAAGAGCTCACATCTGGACTTTTTGTTGACAGAGTCCTGAGTTGGTGTAGGAAGTGATATGGTAATAGAAAGGGAATGTGTTTCAGTGTGTGTGTTCTCTGTTCTTTTCAATCATGAGGGTTCCACCCTGATGACCTTATCTAACTCTAAGGGTGTATAATTGCCCTACAGAGAAGGCAGAATTGAATAGTTGGGAACAATCATTTTCCAAAGCACCACTGAAAAATCCCACAATTGGATTAAGTTTATATTTTCCTAATACCTTTCAATGGGTATTAAACACTCAAAAAGTCCAGAGTTTCAGAGAGCACAAACTATATTTCAGAAGGGTAGGAGGCAAGGTTTGGGAACTGCTTGTGGAGGGCCATGTGTTCATTTACTCATCTGCTCATCCACTTATTTATTTGACAAATATTTGTTACCTGGTTGAGCTTCTGAAAAGGTGCCTGAGGCAGTGAACAGGATCAACTGGTCTGGTTCTCAAGGGAAGATATGAAACATAATAGACATAGGGATTCATGAAGGGGATTTTATGTGACATGGTAATATTTATGCTTTTGAAAATCCACTGCAGTCTAGTTAGGTAGAAATGTGACTCCATCTACTGTATGGCTGTTATCAGAGTAGTGAAAACAGTGCTGCCAGGGTAATTTAGGATGATTGGTTTATTTGAAAACAAGGAAACATAAGAAAAAAATCCATTATTGCCAAAACATTGAAATATGGAAGGGCTTATTATTCTAGTTGAAGAATTATTCAAGATGAAAATGTCTTTTCTTATTCTATAAAAAATAACCAAAATGTCTTGAATGTTTTAATTGTTCTCTTACCCAAAGCAAGAAGATTTAAAGGTTTAACAAATGATGTTTTGGAGTTTCTTATGGTTTTATTTATAAGTTGTGAAGTGAAAATTACTACAATGTAAACAGTGTGCTTAAGGATCAAAGTTATGTAAGCTTTGTCAGAGAAGAAGGTTTTCTTTTTAATTATTATAGAAAAACTATTTACAGAGAACTTATCATAGAGTAGATGGTACCAGGAAATCTTAATCATCTTCTCCCTCCTTCTCCTCCTTTATTCTCTTCTATCTTTCCAAGTTTTTTGATGGCAATGTTTTCATTTGGCCTAGAAGAATTAGTTTCATTTTATTATTGTGCTTGTTTTAGTTGAGTGAAGATATAGGGTATGCCTGTAATATAGGCTTTACTTTTCTTCACTATAGGTGATTGTTTCATTCTCAACTACTAACTCCTGGCTTCCCTATAGAAGAATTATATATTTTCTTCTGTTGCCAGATAAATTTGCCATAGTTCATTGAGTAGTATTACGTTTTTCCATTGCATTGTCAGTCTTGTCTATTTGGCTTACTCTGGCTGATGAAATATGACAAGGAGCTCTAAGTGCTTTTGCCTGCTTCTTCAATTTTGGTACTTTTTCCCACAGAAGGGCGGCTCCTTCATCCTGGCTCCTGGAATGTAAACAGAGAGGTGGAGCCAGTCCATGGCAGATTATATTCTTGTGTGAGAAATACCCTTTACTATTGTCAGTTACTGAGATTTAAACAATATATTTATTTGAAAGCAGAGAGAGAGAGAGAGAGAGAGAGAGAGAGAGAGAGAGAGAGAGAGAGAGAATACACATGCCAGAGCCTCTAGCCTCTGTTAACAAACTCTAGACACATATGCCACTTTGTGCATCTGGCTTTACAAGGGTACTGGGGAGTCAAACCCAGGTTGCTAGGTTTTGCAGGCTAGTATCTTAACCACTAAACCATCTCTCCAGCCTGAGCTGCTGAGATTTTGAGGTTGTTACTGCAATGCAGTGAGGCAAAAGCTGCCTGTTACTCATAATCAATACATATTAAATTCAATTACAATCAAAATATTTTTAGAGATTTCTAAGGCTTGTACTAAAAAGTATTCATTGTAGTAAAATTCTGATTTTTTTACAGTCCCATATATAGAGCTTTTCTTCAAATTCACTTGTTGAACTCCAAATTGCGATCATTATTGGCATTAAAATACCTGCTTTTCTAGAAGATTTGACAGTGCTGTGATGCCAAGCATTAACACAAAAATGATTACTAAATGCTATAAGAATATGAGTCAGTGGTTCACAGCATGAACCTGATTTTCCATCCTAATTTAGAAGTGAAAGAAGATTGCAGAATAGACTCCTCAAATAGCCCTGTTGTGAGGTTGAGAGCTGACAATGCCTCTGTGGGCTCTGTTTGGGTTTCCAACTCCCCAAGCTAGTGGCTCTCAAGTTCATGTCTATGATTAGCAAAGAATTTAAAAGCATAAGACATGAAGAAAGGTAAATTATGAAAGATATATTTTAAGAGAAAGTTGAAATAAGAAATAGTAGAAGGAAGGAAACTCAAGCTAAGAGGGAAAATACAGGGAATTCCACATGGTAACTCGGATCAGGTCTTTTTATATAAATTGGGCATCCAATTAGGATGAGCTTCTTTACCAATTTCAAATAGATATGAAGGACCTTGCTTGGTCCTTGGGCCCAGGAAGATAGTGCAGACTCAGAAAGGAGAGAGCAATTGTAAGGACACACCCAGGAAAGGTTATGGAGGAAGAGCCAAGCATGGTGGCACAGGCTGTTAGTCCAAGCACTTGGGAGGAAATGGTAGAATTGCTGTGAGTTCAAGGCCACCCTGAGACTACATAGTAAATTTTAGGTCAGCCTGGGCTAAAGCAAGTCTCTATCTTTAAAAAATATATAAAAACAAAAAAGCAAAAGTTAAAGAGGAAGAATCAGAAAACTGATCTTTATGACCATCTTAAATCAGACTGGAATTCTAGTCTTGTCAGGGAAGGGTAGAATTTATGTTTTATGTTCTAGGTCTGTGTCTCTAACTGCCTACCTGCAGTTAGTTACCTTTATCAGCCCATGACCATGGCATTCACTTGATTTAATGATCACTATAGTTTGAATATAGAATGCCTTTCACCGGTTTATGCATTGATTGCTTGGTCCCCAAATTGTGACACTATTTTGGAAGGTTCTGGGAGTTTTGGCAGGTGGGTCCTAGTTGGAAGAAGTAACTAATTTGGTATATTCCTTTGAAGGTTATACCTTGTCCTTTGTCCCTGCCTCTGCTTATTTTGCACCATGAGATGAATAGCTCCTCTTCCACTATGATGTTCTAAGTACACAGGACCAAGTGAACATGGACTAAAACCTTGAGCCAAAATAGTTCTTCTTGCTAGTACTGTTCAGCTACATGGATGTGTTGTCACATCCAAATTGTGTTGTCAACCAAATTGCTCTGCAAATACTTGTGGTTTTTGTCTACTTTTGGTCAGAGAAGCCTCTCTCAAAACTCATAAAAATGCTGAGACTAACTGACTGTTGATTACTCAGTGCTAAATGAGACATCTTTATTACCACCCCCCCACACACAAGAATTAGAGAACTTTGTGTGGAAGAAAGGACAGAAAGAATATGAGATTCAGTTTGGACAGGAGTGTCTTGGAATGTTGTTTTCTAGACATGAAGTGTCTGTTGTGTTCATGAGCTCACAGTGACCATAGTTATCTCCACAAGACCTGCATAATATTTGGTCCATCAACATTCCATCATGGATGGTAGAGGAGGGTTAAAAAACCTATATTGATCTCACTCTCCAATGGAGATTGTTTGTATTTTTCAGAAGACAATGAGAGAGCCATGGTCATTCCAATTCCACTAATGAGCTACAGGTAGATGGCTGACATCCTGGCAAGAGATGAACTACCCCAGGGCTATCATGTAAGGCCCAAATGAAACCTTTGAGTGCGTGGCAGGTTAAGCAAGAGACCCATAACCACAGCTAATCAGTCAACCCAGGATAAGTCAGCAAGACAGACACCAATTCCCAACATAACCCAAAGCAGAAGTACAGAGGCCCTTAATATCCATACAACAAAGCAGCCTTAATACTCACCCACCATGAATCAGGGAACTGAGTGGAGCCATGGTTGGGGAGAATATCCAGAGACATTGCCCCCCTCAACAACATACAAAGGGGGATGAGGGAGAACCTGGTTGCCTCCTGTGCTATCTCTAACCCCCTACCCCATGGATTGATCCAGTATGCTCACCAAGGAGGATACCCAGTGCATTGGGGACAGGGAGGAGGGAAATGGGGATACCAACATAGTACTTGTTAATACAATGTATCTAATTTTGTACAATAAAGATATCAATTAAAAATATCCAAATAAGCATCAAACAGAAGAGGAACTAGCTGCAAAGAAGGGATTTAGTAGAAGCGGAGAAAGAGAAGAGGAAAAACAAAGGTAATGGGAGGGAATTATGGTCAAAATTTAGGAAAAATTGTAGTGAACAAAGTTATAAAAGATTCCTGATTATTTTTTCATGGTTTAAATTTTTCCATATTTCTTGTCAATAATTAGATACATTGCATGAGCAAGTGTTATGATAGTACCTCCCTCTACTTATAGTGTGGTATTTTAATTTTATTTTTTAAAATGTCCTTTTTTGGCATGGAGGGGCGGTTCAGTCCAGGCTGACCTGACATTCACTATATAGTCACAGGGTGGCCTCTAACTCACAGCAATCCTCCTACCTCTGCCTCCCAAGTGCTGGGATTAAAGTCATGTACCACCACACCCAGCTCACAGAGTGGTATTGTGAGGAATGGAACATTCTGATGGGACTCTTCATTTTCTTCTTCCTGTGTTCAGTTTCTGAAAGGGCCATTGCCTCACTCTTGTCAGCATCTATTGTCTTCCTTTCTCCCTTGTCTTATGATGCTTCAGACCTACACATGGCATCTTCTTATTTTATAAGCTAATTATTTTAAACATGTAGTAGGGAATTTTTGTGGGAGCAAAGTATTGTGAATGAATGTTAAACTATTTTGATAAATGATAGATTGTCCCCAGGGATTTTAATGTTGTGACAAAATTGACTGCCAGATGGAGAATTGTGAGGTGAGAGATCCTATTTTAATCTGCACCCTAATTCAATGTGTCTAAGCTAGCCACTGACCTAACAGCCTATTCACAAGTTAGTTATAAGAGACAGTACATAAATTCAAGAAAGCGTTTTTGTATGACATATATTACATATATATTATGTTAACAGTTTGCATCTACAATAATATACAGTTATGTGTGCTCTAATCTGGTCTTGATCAGCAATGTACTGCATATATCATGATGGTCCAATAAAATTATGTCACCTAAGGATGTTTAGTCATCTTACAATATGTCAATACACTCTATGATGCTTGTGGAATGGTTGTAATGATTGCCTAATGATACATTCTCAGAATATATCATTGAATTTTCTCTATCAGTTTAAGTTCAAGTGGTGAGGGATCTGTGAATTAATTGACAACAGTTATATTAACAGGAAAGTTAATTTCATGGGCATATGAACAGCCAAAGCTAAGCGTTTATATATCAGTTTAACCAAAGGAGCGGCTTAGGGCTCCAATGAAATAATATGGAAGGCTCTGGTGGATTTTTTCATTTCCACTGCTAATGGACAGTCTTTGTTTCAACTAAAACTCTTCCTCCCCACAGGGGGATAGATGAAGGGTGAATTCACACCTCCTGTTGCTAAGGGTTAGTAATCTCCCACACAGGAAACTCCCTCCAGAGGGGATTAATGACAGCTGCATTTTTAGGAGGCACTACTTGAGTCTGGATAAGGTTTCTTTCTGCAGCTGCTGTTTGTTCAGATGTTTTCATTTTAAAATAATCTTTAGGACATTGATGGATTATTAATGTATTTATCTGGCATTTATTCAAAATCACTAAGGATTTTAGAGGTAGAACAGCCAGAAGAAACAGGGACAAAAAAGAGGTTACCTTGTTTTACCTTGTTGAATTTTTTCCATCTTTCTGGCAGGCTCCCCCCAAAAAGGAGACTTAATGGCTGATCACAACAACTCCTAGGCAAGCTTGTTAGGTAGCTTCCGTGGAGAGAGGAATTTCCCCTCTTGTAGACAACTTTCTTGTTGCTGCAGAAAAGAACCCAACCAAAAGCAGCTTGTGGAGGAATGGGTTTATTTTGGCTTACAGACTCAGGGGAAGCTCCACCATGGTAGGGAAAATGATGGCATGAACAGGGTGGGTGTACATCACCTCCTGGCCAACATCAGGTGGATAACAGGAACAGGAGAATGTGTCCAACATTGGCAAGGGGAGGCTGGCTATAACCCCTATAAGTCTGATCCCAACAACACAGCTCCAACAAAGTTCCAATATCTAAAAAGTCATCAGCTGGGGATCCAGCATTCAGAACACATTCATTTGTGGGGGACACCTGAAGTAATCCACTACAGTCCACCCCTGGCCCTCACAAAGTAATGATCATACGAGATGTAAAATATAATGCATTCAGCTCAACTTTAAAAAGCCACACTTTTTTAAATCCATCCCAATAATATTCAAACATCCCCATAATCTAAGGTCTTCAATTGAGCTGTAATACACACACACACACACACAAACAAACAAACAAACAAAATACCCATCATAATAGAGCAGAACATTCATACTGTAAAAGATAACATTGGGATAGCAAAACTAGTTTGAACCAATACAAGATTTAAAACAAACAGGGCAAACATCAAACACTATCTCCAAGTGCAACAATTCTAACTAGTAACAAGTTTCCTGGAGTTCTAATTCTGCCCTTCTAGCTCAGCTACTCACAGTCTGGGAAAACTTCATCCAGTGTTGGCAGCTCTCCTTGGCAGATATCCCATAATCCTGGCATTTAACTGGGTCTCCATTGCAACCCACAATTTATCCTCATGGCTCCATTTTCCTCTATGCAGGTAATCCAACAGGCTTCACACTGCCAATGGTCATTTTCAAAAACAAAACCTGTTGTAAATGCAAGGACCCTTTCTTCCTGCATTTGTTATACTCCATAGTGCCAGGTGGATGACCAATTTGTTAATCCTAGGGGAACAAAGCTGACTTTGAAGAGCAGGAAACCTTCAACATTCAGGCCCCTTACTTCAAAAGAGTTGTATCCTTCCTGCTGTTCCAATGCAGATCAGTTGGCCCAATCTCAATGGTTGTCATCTCTCAAACAACTGCAGCTGAATTGGAAACAGTTTCAGCCCAAATATTTCATTTCTTTCTGTGCCATGTCCATCTGCTCACACCATTCCATTTCTATGCAAAACAATCCTGCACAAGTTGTCAAGACACAGGCAGGCAGAACACAGCAAGCCTCTCACAAAAACTGCTTCTGGCACAGTCCTCAAAAAGTTCTATCTCACTCTTGTAAGCCTAATCTCATAGTCCATAGTTCTCACTCAATTCAGGTCTTTTAACTCTGACCAGAATGGTCCATCAAACTGTATTTGCAGTACTATAAGACTTCTCTTTGGCTGAGGTTTCAAAACCATCCACATTCCTCTTGCAAATCAGTTCCAAAATGCCAAAAACATCAGAATCGGGGTTCTAGCAGCTACACTACATTCCACTCTCTGGTAACAAAACTGTTGTAGTCAGCTTTTCATTGCTGCACAGAAAATAATCCAATCAAAACAGCTTGTGTAGGAATTGACTTTATTTTGGCTTACAGACTTGAGGGGAAGCTCTATCATGGCAGGGGAAAAGACAGCATGAGCAGAGGGGTGGACATCACCTCATGGCTAATATCAGGTGGACAACAGGAACAGAACCATGTGCCAAAAACTGGCAAGGGGAAACTGGCTATAGTCCCCATAAGCCTTCTCCCAACAATACAGCTCCAACAAGGTTCCAATACCCAAACTGCCATCATCTGGGGATGGAGCATACAGAACACATCCATTTGTGGGGGACACCTGAATCAAACCATGACACCCCTTCATTGATATGGCAGCAAAATACCAGAGAGGAAATCCAGTTCACATGATTGATAATATGTGTCTGTCCTTGATTTAATTGTGGCCAAGTGAAAAGGGTTCTCTGGTCCATTCTGGGACACCATCCGTCCTAAGGGCAGGAGGCCACATGGAATGGGATCTGTTTAAAGCAGAGTGGGGACTCCAAGAAGGAAAAACACAAGCTCTCCTTTTATTATGCTCATACCCTTTGCCCTCTAATCTCTACATGTATTCTAATGAAGATGTGGTACAAACACTTGGTGGTATATATAAAATCACTGATTAGGGCTAAATTATTTGTTTTTCTAAAACCTAGTGATTCTTGTGTAAGTGTGAATCTTCTCTCTTCAGCTTTACTTTGGGCTTTTGACTTGTTGCTGAAACATACAATAAGTCATTTTACCTTCTTTTATGATAATTACATACCCATGATCATAGCTTCACAGGGCTGTATGAGGTCTAATTAATTAAGGTCTATAAAGTATGTAGAGATCCATGAGTCAAAAGCATTTTCCTACAGAACAAAGTGGTAATATTGTGGGTAAAGCTCATGACAATCAACTTCAGATCTTTTGATTGTATTGAAATTGGTATCAAGTGTCATTGGAAATACAAGGGCTAGAATTTGGAAATCTTTTTAGTATTCATAGAATATGTTGTGTCATGGTTTGCTCTGTATCACAGCTTCTAAATAGTTGTGAAGTTCTCTTTGACAGATGGTCAACTGAGGCAGGCTATCTAATTTAACAGAAAATTAACATTGGCTGCTGTTCCTGCTAAAAAGATAATCTGTCTCTCAAATTGAGTAGAGCATTGCTGACCCTTTCCAACTCGCTTTCCATAATTGTGGGCAAAAGACAGTTTTCCTTCTGAAAGCAATAAATTCAGAGTTGGGCCCTTAGCTCTAGATCCTGTCAAATGTCCTCTATAGTAACAAACACAGACTAACAGTTTGCATCTTTTTTTAAGAGACTGTTTCACTATAGTATATGTTGAATGAGATAGAACAATGACCTCTTCTTTTAGACTGTTAATGAGAAGGATGGAATCGAAGTCCTTGTGTATGTTAGGCAAGTGCACCACTACTGATCTACACCTTCATCACTTCTTTCCTTTATTTTGAGACAGGGTTTTACTATGCAATTCAGGCTGATCTCAAACTCATCACTGTCCAACTTCACCCTCCTTAGTATGGAATTAGCGGTATGTGCTACACACTTGATTTAGTAAGTATTAATGCCACCTAAAATTCCCCTAAATATCTGGACTACTAATATAAAATCATTATATCATTATCATTTCCATCCATTACTGTATTATAGTTTGAATACTAATGTCCCCCACAAGTTGATGTCCAGCTAGTGGTGCTATTCTGGAAAGTTCTGGAAACTTTAGAAGGAAGGGCCTATTCAAATGAAGTATGTCACTGGGATATACCTTTGAGAGTTAAACCTGGCCCCCATTCCCTTGTTTTTCTTTGCTTTATATGTGTCACACAGCAAATAGCCTCCTTCTGCAATGCTCTTGCTGCCTCAATGTTCTTCCTCACCACAGGCCCAATCTCAACAGAACTCAGGAGGGGAAACTGAACCCTTTCAAACGGTGGGCTGAAATAAATTATTCCTCCTTTC
>PVHP010030851.1:0-21386 GCA_004024765.1 Zapus hudsonius | reverse complement strand
AAAATTTTAAATCAGGAAATAAGTAACTTCATTTCTGAGTCTGGGCAGGCTTAATATCACGAACAAAAAAACCCATTTTCCTGCAATTCACAAATATACTCTCTGTGGTAAGATTCAGCCAGGAAACGGTAATACATCAAACTGGGCATTCCTGGACAGATCATTAAAGAAAGGCCTGGAATCTTCGAAGCCCAGTGGGAATGAAGGGTGAGACCCAAGGCACCAGAGGGAGAGGAGGCGTCAGCTGGTGAGAAGAAGGTTCTGGATTTTCCCAAGCTAAGCTTGTGCGCCAGCTGGTACAGCTGGAGTTGTGAGTAAAAGAAGCCATCAGCCTTTTCTGGGGCTGACAGGAAGGAGGTTTTGAAATTAATTTGCCAAGAAAGTTATTCTTTTTTTGCATGTAAATGTTTGCTCTAACAATTGTATATATCTACGGGGTACACTGTGATCATCAATGCACGTTGACCATGTTTAACGGTCAAGAAAGGACATCCTTCACAATATTTCATTTTTCCTTCAGGCTGTTGAAAAGACAGCTAAATAAATTGTGTTTTCTTTTTTTGTTGTTTCTTTTTTTTAAAAGGCATGGTGGCACACACCTTTTTTTTAAAAAAATATTTTTTTATATATTCATTTTTCAAGCAGAGAGAGAGAGAGAGAGAGAGAGAGAGAACGAGAACGAACCAGGGCCACCACCTTGTGGGTCTGGCATATGTGGGTCCTGGGGGATTGAACCTGGGGCCTCAGGCACTGGAGCCAAGTGCCTTAACCTCTAAGCCATCTCTCCAGCCCTAAATATATGATCTTTTTTTTTTTTGTTGTTGTTGTTTTTCGAGGCAGGGTCTCGCTCTAGCCCAGGCTGACCTGGAATTCACTCTGTAGTCTCAGGCTGGCCTCGAACTCACAAGGATCCTCCTACCTCTGCCTCCTAAGTGCTGGGATTAAAGGCGTGCGCCACCACGCCCTGTCGTTGTTTTGGGTGGTGTGAATTGAACTCAAAGCCACTCCAATGTGAGGTACATCCCTAGTCTTCAATAAATTCTCACTGGACAAGAACCAGGAATAAAAGTACCTGTTTTAAAATGAGGTTAGTATGGTCAGACAGCAGACAGAATAACTGGATGATTAGGGCGTCTGAAATCATCTTCAGGTGACACCTGTGGTTTTCCTCTGGTCAAGAATTGAAGTGGAAGTCATACTAGTTTTACAGAATTTGATCAGAGAGAAAGGGAATGGACAAGTTCTATTTCTTCATGCAAAGAAAACTTGTAGGAAAAATAGTAACAGAGGAAATTCTCTTTGCTCTACAAAGGAAAGCACTGCTCAGTGGGCTTCACGACCATGTCAAGGGGGTTACATTGGTTACTGGAAAGGTTATTGGAACCCACAGTTCTGACATGACATGCTGGGGTGGGTGGGTGTTGCAGTCAGCTTTCTAGTTGCTGCACAGAAAGAACCCGAGCAAAATTGGCTTATGGAGGAATGGGTTTATTTGGCTTACGGACTCGTGGGGAGACTCCATTCTGACAGCGAAAACGATGGCATGAGAAGAGGATGGACATCACCTCCGCCACAGCACTGCAAAGGGCAGCAGGAAGGTGTGCCAAAAACTGGCAAGGGGAAGCTGGCTTAGAACCCCCATAAGCCCACCCCCAACAACAAAGCTCTGATGAGGTTCTAATTCCTGAATTGCCATCAGCTGAGGATCGATCTAGCAGAACACATTCATTTGTTTGTGGGGGACACCTGGATCCAACCATGACAGTGGGTGACTTCCAACTCATTGCAGTCTAAACCCTCACAGCGAACTGCAAAAGGTCCTGGGGAGCAAAGGCTGATCTTGAGTGTTCTTTGGTTGATGACCAAATTAACAACCGATGTGTTAATTCAGATTTACTCTACCACAGGGGAGGCCAACCCATCAGAAAATCAACACAGCTTAGCTGTCTCCGAGTCGGGTTCTAGACCTACATTATTTCCGTTCACACCTGGCTCTTTGAGTCCCAAACTGTGCACCATTAGGCCAGATCTTCCAACAACATGAAGTTTCTTTTTTTTAAAAAATATTGTATTTATTCATTTTCAAGCAGAGAGATACAGAGAGAAAGAGAGAGAGAAAGAGAGAGCACCAGGGCCACCACCTTGTGGGTCTGACATATGTGGGTCCTGGAGAATTGAACCCGGGGCCTTAGGCACTGGAGGCAAGTGCCTTAACCGCTGAGCCATCTCTCCAGCCCAATATGAAGTTTCTTAATCATAAAACCAGTAAGACTCAGCACTGAGACTTTATCCTAAAACCAGTAAGACTCAGCACTGGCACATACAGACCCCCAAGTCCTCGTATGCTCCTCTAGAGCTGAACACTGCTTCTTAAAATTAATTAATAGCCTAGCTTATTTGGCTATGACCTTGAAAGTCCATGGGTATGACTGACCCCACAGGGACTGAATTCATGAACTTGAACTTATCTGCCCCATGCTTTTAACAACTGAGCTAAGCGTATCGACAGCGACCGTTTTAGAGGTAGTCTCAAGATTACATTGTTGAAAACCCCACAGTCAGCTTTTGATGATAAAGGTATAAGTATTGCTAAGCATTAGAACACAAGCTTAGCATTAAAAAGCTGATATTCAAACAACAGCCAATTTATGACATTTCAACATGAATGTATGTAGGAAAATAACAGTACTTTTCTAAGATGCAACTGCTGAGAAGACCTGTACTATTTCGTGAGTGTGCAACTATCTTGAAGGTCTGAGGAGGGAAGGCAGTTGGATTCTCATATCTGTGTCTATATCCAATTTTGGGATGTGTAATTGGGGCTGAATTATGGGTACGAATCCAAACTAGAGTCAATAAATGAGGAGAGGGAAGATCTTTTTTCTGAAAGTTGGGGGACATCCATGGGGTCTTGGATCACTTTGAATACAGGGAGGATATGGCAAAGCGTTCTCTAATACTGGCCTCACAAAGTCTAACCCCTCCCTCATCAGGAGAATAATTAAAAGCAAAGCCAGGACCGAGCAGAGAGAGGACAATTCCACAAGGTCACCACAGTTAGGTCTGCGTGCTGCATTCCTCGGTCATTCATTCTAGCTGTTACCTATTTACCTCTTGCTACCTGGGACAGTCTCCTTCCTTTATGGGGTTTTCAGACCCACACGCTCCAAACACATTTGTCCAGGGAAGGACACTGTCTTCAGAATGTCAGCTCAAAGTTCTTGGAAATGGACAGGAGACAAATAAGCAACAATTTCCATGACGATTGGTGCTGTGTTTGTGGAAAGAGCCTGAACATTCCTCCCGTACAACATGTCACTGAGGCATAAACACAGCTGCACACATTGATCCCCAGCACATACCAGTCTGATTTGGTCACTGATATAGAAAATGGGCTTATCAGTAGCTACATTTTCTTCTTTGAATTACTTTAAGATAGTTAAGAAATATTGTCTCTTGTGTGGGTAAAAGGTGTCACGAAGGCCGGAATGATAAGAGCCTGTAGTCTTCGGAGGAAGACTTGAAAATCCCAAATATTTCCCAAGAGGTTAACATATGCCTGGTTCTGAAGACCTCAAGACTTGTAAGATATGGTCCGTGTTTAGTAACCTGAAGAATTCAAAGAATAATTCATCTTACAGTTCCTAGTGTTCTTGCAAATAACAGGATTACAGAAAAAAATGAATCAATCACATGTTGGCATGTGAGTTAAAACAGAAAATAATCAAGAATTCAAAACTGAATAGCATGGAAGTATGCGCATACCTTGCAAAACATTTTAAATATTATTAACTTCTACTTTTCAAACTGGCACATCACTCTCCTATGATTTGAGTGAAGGGGAAAAGTAAACAAGAACTGGTTCTAATGACCCAACATTATCTCCAGAAATCTTTCTATCAGAATATCTACATATATCTTTATTTCATTAAAGAATAAAGAGAGACTCCTAAAAGAATTTATTCTCTACAAATTCTTATGCTTAGTAATTGGTAGCTGTAGATATCTGCCTGATAAACACTGAAATTTGTTACATAACTTATTGATATATTTTTTTCCACAGTCCTGATAGAAGACAGTTTCATATTTAGTTCTGGGTTTTGCTATGCATATCAAGCGGCATACAAAAAGATAATATAAAAATAAATATTTGCCTCAGAATAATAAATAGAAATATACTTTTTTCCTTAAGGCTAAAAATGCTATCATATTATAAAGAGGGTTTAAAAATACATGGCATTTTACATTCTATCATTACTTTGGCTTAATAATATCAAATAAGCAAATATTTGGCATTTTTATATTGTTACAAAGAGAAAACAAACTCAGCTGACAGCTAAATGCCGGACTTAACTACAAAACTCAATGTTTCCATTTCAAAATAAGAAACTCTAGTCTCAGCAACTAAAAGGCAAATCTGGGTTCTTCATTTGATGTCAACTAAATAATAACTTATATTATTTGCCTCAAATTTCCCAAGTAAAAATAATTGACAGTAAAATTAATAATCCTTCCAATAGCTGGGCACGCATTTATTAGTGTAACAATGATTAAAAACCCATGAAAACAAAACAGAAAAAAATCAGAGTTGGAAGACATAAAATGAAATAACCCAAGAATTTCCACTTGATATTCCAGGGTTCTCAGAGTTGAGAAAGAATTCCTATCAGTTGTCACTAAAAGATTTCAGTCGCTGCTTCTAAGATGTATATTACAACAGACTTACACTTGGGTTTGCTTGATATCAGAATCAGACCTTTGTACAGAAGCATTATTTAAAAGTGTAAGAGTTAACTTTTCATGAGTCTTTTATGCCCAAAACTAGTTCTTCCATGTAGACCTGATTAAGAGCACTCCATGAAAGGCTGTTTTTAAAATTAGCAAGCACACACACACACACACACACACACACACACACACACACCCCGATCTTCCTAGGTTTCCATTACAAGTTGTAAATCTTTGAAAGTTTCTCTCCAGCACAATCCATACAGTCTTGTAAGAAAACATCTACACAACATAGAAGAGGCACAGGCGAAAGAGAAGTGTATCACTGATATCACTGATGAAAGCAGGACTCTTACTGTACCCTCGTAGCAAGGATTCTGTCCATGGCTCAGCTCATGCAGGAACACAGGGACACAGCTTCCTCCAATCCAGACACGAAGAATTCTCATTCATTGTTCTACTAAACCCGGGCCAGCCATCGCCCACACTCAACGGTGAAGGGACTTCTGTGATCTGTCTCGGGTCAGTGCCCTTCCAGAGCTACTGCTCAGGGCATGACAATTTCACATTCAGTCTGTCATTTTATCACACATCCTTTAAACAACATGCCCACCAAAACAGAAAACACTGCCTATATGGGCCAGGATCAAATGCTTTCGCCACTTAGCTGATATATTCTGACATGAAGCAGAAAGCAAGATAGTCTATTTTATTTTGGCTTTTCTTCTGGAGTTCAAACCTTTGAAGTTTAAAATGATCAATTCATGAGGATTCCAGGTAAATTCTTCAGCATATGTTTTTTTAACTATTTTATTTATTTTCAAGCAGAGAAATGGAGAGAGAGAGAGAGAGAGAGAGAGAGAGAGAGAGAGAGAGCGCGCGCGCACCAGGGCCACCACCTTGTGGGTCTGGCTTATGTGGGTCCTGGGGAATTGAACCCCGGGGACTTAGGCACTGGAGGCAAGTGCCTTAACTGCTGAACCATCTCTCCAGCCCCTTCAGCATATGTTACATTTCATCTGGCTTCAACATTCCATAACTATTATTCTCAATGCCAATCCCAAGGAACTAGCAGGAAAATATACGAATTCAAATTTAACAACAGAGCTCATAATTTTTGGATGAATAAGTTGATTATTTATACAGTGACATGATTTTTTTGGGGGGGACCCATTGCCAATCTATTTATATTATTATAAATTACAGTTAGCATTCCTGCCTGGAATTCAGGAGCAATATTCATAGCTTTATTATGAATCCCCAAGTTTTATCAGAAAGGTTTTTTTTCCCCCCGAGGCACAGGTTAAAAATTCCATCTGTGAATTGTAAGACAGAGAGCTCCGCTTCACAGGTCACGGAAGGCTAATCCATCGTTCAGTTCATGCAGCAAAAAGAACTCAAGTCTCTCAGAGTCCAAAGATAACACCTGACTCAAAAAACTGTGAACGAGTTCTCTAAATTGCTTTTTTTTTAAAAAAAAAAAAAACCACTCAAATGAGAATTCTTTTCCGAACACCATTAGCATATTTGTATCACTGAATAAGCAGCTAATGGCCTCATTTTGATAAAGTCTTTGCTCTAGGCAGAATGACTATTTCACTGGGTTCCTTTTCAAGAGAATATTCACTTCATGGTCCTAATTTGATGTCCTAAATTAGAATTAAGGAATACTCGCCCCCCCCCAGCCACAGAGCCTATGCAAACTGACAAATCAATGTAGCTGAAAGGGTGAAGCCAGAGATCACAGAACTCTAACCATTTGAACACATAGTGAGTGACTCACCCAGAATCCAACACCCCAGTGTTTCATCAACATAAACCGAACATTTACCCCCTTTCCAGGTAAGCATCTCTTCGGGGGGGAAAATAGCTATTGTGGCCATTCTTTAAAGAGTCCCTTCTATCTAGGTATTTATTAGTTGAAATTAGAGATGAAATTACCTCTCCACCTCCAGTTACCTCCTCCACCAACCATTTATGAGCCTCAAAAAGCAAACTTTTCCTCAACGAGATCCTCTCTTCCAACTGCACAATTTCAAAATTGTGCTGTATCAGAAAAAGTGGAATTTCTTAAAAAATTTTTTATTTATTCATTGTCAAGCAGAGATACAGAGAGAGAGAGAGAGAGAGAGAGAGAGAGAGAGAGAGAGAGAGAGAGAGAGAGAATGAATACCAGGGCCACCACCTTGTGGGTCTGGCTTATGTGGGTCCTGGGGAATTGAACCCAGGGCCTTAGGCACTGGAGGCAAGTGCCTTAACCGCTGAGCCATCTCTCCAGCCCCAGAAAAAGTGGAATTTGAAAGCAGGTTTCTCTTGAGTGAAATGTGGCTCCTTCATTCTCACCACCCCTACCTCCTCGGCCCCCTCATCACCCACCTTCTTTCTACAACTTATCGAGGTCCTCAACACAGGCCCTTCCCAGGCTCCCTCCAAATCTCCAAATTCCATTCCTACAATCCAGCTACCAGCACAACAGATCAGACATCACTGTCCCACCCATGTGCCACTCATGGTGTTGGGAATCCATCAGTTTCTAAAGACACAAGCTTTCAGGACAAAGCAACCCTTCCCCGAGGACAAAAAGCACCTCACTGGGAAGCAGTGGAATGCTTACTTGGTCTGGGAGGCCCTCTCCCTGAGGCACCACCATCCTCTCTGGCCAAACATGAAATCCGATAACTCGTTAACACTTCGAACACTGCCTCTAAAAATATCCGCCTTGGGAAATGTAAAGATGTCCCCCACCTCCTAGTAAGGAAGTAGGAGGTGGTTATTGACAAGGAGGGTGGGGACAGATCACAGGAGGACCTCCCAGAATCCCCCATGGACTCACCATAGTTGTGGCCTCTCGTCAAGCCCTGTGTATTTGGTCATGATATGTGAAATACCGAAAATAGCAGGGCAGCCAGCTGGACACTGGACCCTGGCTGCTTGGGGACACTCAGGAAACTGGCTTTTGTCACCCTGCTTATGGGCACTTTCCAGCGCACCCAGGCTCCACTGACGTTGCTTCCAGAGACAATGCTGCCATTTTCTTCTCGCTGGCCCTGGGATCCAGCCGGGCCCACGTGTTAATACCAGGGGTCTGGAGCTCGGTTTCTTTTACTATCTTAGCTTTACCGATCAATGCATGCATATGCAAGTGTGTGCACACACTCACTCACACACACACACACACACACACACACACACACACACAACACAGACTCAATGCTTCTGATCATCTTTTTAAAATATTCTTTTGCTTGTTTTGTTTCGAATGCGGGGCATTTTACCGTTTAACTAGTCACGCACATGAGTTCAGGAAGCTCTAAAAACTCCATCAGCAGGGCTGGGAAAGTGGCTCAGTGGGTAAAGGTGCTTCCTGGCCAAATCTGCCAGTCTGGGCTCCATTCCCCAGTACACATGTGAAGCCAGATGCCCCAGGTGGTGCATGCATCTGGAGTTCATTTGCAGTACTCCTCTCTCACTCTCTCTCTCTCCCTCCCTCCCTCCCTGGTCCATCTCTCTCCACATAACAGCAGGCACGCTTTACATGGTTCTCATCGGCCCCCTGGCCCCCTCTTCACCATCTTTGGGGCTTGAAGGCAAGTATCTGGTGGGATCAAACAGAATGATGCCACTGTGTGAGGCATGCTTACAAAGAGCCTACTAAGTGCTGGCTATTCAGACACTCTCCTAGGTGGTTTGATGAAATGAGAGAGAAAACCAACAAACCAGAATTAACCCCTGCCTTGCTGCAGCCCGCATGCCAGCAGGGCTGCACACAGGACAGGAAGCAGACACCTGGTACATCAGTTCCTACGTTCAGAAACACATGAGTTACGACAAAGTGCAGAGCAGGGAAGACACCCATGGGTGTGTGGAAGGGGTGGGGTGACAGGGCTCAAGATGAAAAATAATGCTAGCTAATAGCCCCCTGAATGGTTTTACCAATATTCATTAATCTAAGCCATAATCATTGTTAGTCATTAAGACAGATTTGGTTTTATATCAATTTCATGCCGAACAGTATGAAAATGAAAATTTTCTCTTGCTTTTTCAAGATAGTTTTGCTGCGTAGCATCCCATCGAGAGAATGCACATTCCTCCCAGGGAGCTGGGATTACAGCTGCTGGCCACCCTGCCCACACTCTTCACATACTAGTAACATAGTAATAATGAAAGCATCAGAGCTACCGTATTACTAACACTCACCAAGTACGTATGGCACTATCTTGATTTCTGTACAGTTCATGGTAGCTCTCATAGCTGTACATAAGTGAATAACTTCTCACTACAGTCTCACAATGAAACTAGAGATCAGAAAAGTTCAATACGTTTCAAAGGCCAGCAATGCATAAGGAATTACAACTTGAGTCACATTTTATGTGATTCTAAAGGTAAGGTCATGTGAGGTCATGATATCTGGGCCCTCACTGTTGTTATTATTATTATTGGTTTTAGCAAAGCCACCTCGAGCAGCAAGAACAATGCTGGAAGTATGGCACTCCGGGACTTCAAAAAATATATTACAAAGCTACGGTCATCCAACCAGTGTGAGACAGGCACAAGTCTGAGCCATCTGACCAATGGAACGAGAAACAATCTGGAAACAAAATGTTTCATTTTCAGCGCCCCCGGTCTTTGAAAAGAAGAATGAGGCAGGAAGTGAGAGTCAGATGCATAGGGCTGATCTGGACTGCATCCAGTGTATTTGACAACATCCTCTTACCCAACACTGTGGTAGAGTCACCCCACCCTCCTTCCAGGCTGCTTCTCTCCAGGATAAATAACCCCACTGAGCTCTTCAGAGAAAAACACCCCATAATTATGCTCAATAAGAGGATCATGGGAGGGTGCACGGACAGTAAACATAACATGACTTATGGATGTCAATCATTTAGGTTAAAAAAAAATCTACCCTGACCCACTAAATGTTGTTACTCATTATGGACAATAAATAAATTTTTTTTAAAAAAGAAATAAAAAACAAACAAACTGTGGTTGCAGAAATGACTCAACAGTAAGGCACTTGCCTGCAAAGCCTAAGGACCTGTGTTTGATTCCCCCAGTGCCCATGTAAAGTCAGATATGCAAGGTGGCACATGTGTCTGGAGTTCATCTGCTGTGACTAGAGGCCCATTACCTCTATCTGCCTCTCTTTCTCTCACTAATAAATACAACATTTAAAAAAAAAGCAACAAATAAAAAAAAAATCTACCCTGAGCTGGGGTGATGGCCCAGCAGTTAAAGGCACTTAAATCCCAGTGGCCCAGGTTTAAGTCCCCAGTTAGCGACATAAAGCCAGATGCACAAAGTGGTACATGTATCAGCAGAGACAAGAAGCCCTGGTACACCCATATTCATTCATTGTCTCTCTCTCAAAGAAATAAATGAAAATGTTTTAAAAAAATACAACCCTTCAGAGAATTGCTCCCTTGTATTTAGTAGTTAAAATCCCCTGGGTCCCCCAAACGGACTCTGAACCATCCCCATTCTACACTTTCTTTTTCACTTTTAATAAATGTACACTTTCACTACTTCCCTGATGTGATCAAGTCTTTGTTCAAGACACAAAGAACCAATCACAGAAGGACAGAGAGCAACAGGAAGTGGAGCTGGCCTATCAAACCTAAAGGTCTCTAGGGATCCACTTCTAGCAAGGCTGGATTTCCAGAAGGTTCCACAACCTTCCCAAACACCTAGGAAGGAACCAAGAGTTCAAACACCAGAGTCATGGGACACGGAGGACATTCTAACCACAACCCATATCTTCATCTCCTGTCTTCAGTCAAAAGAAACAGAAGTGGGGTTTCCTCTCTTACCCAGCACTGTGGTAGAACCACCCCACCCTCCTTCCAGGCTGCTTCTCTCCAGGATAAATAACCCCACTGATACAACCTTTCTCTAGAGCTCTTCAGAGCAAAACACCCCGTAATTATACTCAATAAGAGGACTAATAATTCCTGTAATTGTGCCTTTCAACCCAACCCCTGGCCGGGACATTCTGTATCCCAAGCTCTCTGGGTTCATCTCCCCAAACCTGCAGCCAGAGACCAGGAACAGGACAGAAGTTAGCGTCCCCACACAGTCCATGCTTGGGTGGACAAGAGAGTTTCGGGGAGCCACTGGACACACTGTGGGTACCACTAACTATTCCACAGTGAGGTTTAACTGTGACCTTTTCTACGTAATGTTCTCAGAGCCAGGAAGCCCTTTCACCTGGGAAGGCACATGATCTCAGGCCATTTAATCAAACCCTATCATTTTGAATATTAGGATCCCTTGCCACAAGGACTAATCCAGACAGCCTACGGAGGAGGATATCCAACTGATCAGGGAGTAGGGGGGGGGAATTGGGTAATTTGGGATAACAACTCATGGTTTGCCCACTAAATAATGTAACTCATTATGGACAATAAATTTATATTTAAATTAAAAAAATGGACATCCAGGGCAATTCCATGATGGTGGGTGAATTAATGCTACGTCTGTGTCTAGACTTCAAAACGGGATTCCTTTGCAAACATCATGACATGGAGTGATTACAAAATGATTATCTACTCACAATGAATCCACATGGGATCTTTGGGGTGTGTGCGTGCACACACGTGTGCAGATGTGTATGCCCTGCGCACATTCATGCATAGGCTACAGTAGAACGCAGGCACCCTCTTCTATTGCTTTGACATCTTATTTTCTGGAGACAAGAGTCTCTCACTGAACCTGGAACTTGAGCCATTTTTCTGTTAGGCTGCCTGACCAGGAAGCCTCAGTAATCCTTCCGTCTCTGCCCCACACTTGGCTTTTTACATGGGTGCCAGGGATCAAGGTCAGGTCCTCACATTTGTACAGCAAGTGCTCTTACCCACTCAGTCACCTCTCAAGTACTCACTGATTATTCAATCATGGAAGTCAGAGCGGGCAAGATGGCTCAGCAGTTAAAGGTGCGTGCTTGCTGTCATGGTTTGATCCAGGCGTCCCCCACAAACAAATGAATGTGTTCTGGGTAATCGATCCTCAGCTGATGGCAGTTTGGGTTTTACAACCTCGTTGGAGCTGTGTTGTTGGGGGTGGGCTTATGGGGGTTCTAAGCCAGCTCCCCCTTGCCAGTGTTTGGCACACCTTCCTGCCGCTGTTTGCAGTGCTGTGGCGGAGGTGATGTCCACCCTCTGCTCATGCCATCGTTTTCCCTGCCAGGATGGAGTCTCCCCTCGAGTCCCTAAGCCTAATAACCCCATTCCTCCACAAGCCGCTTTTGCCTGGGTTCTTTCAGTGCAGCAACTAGAAAGCTGACTGCAACACTTGCAAAGCCTGACAGCCTGGGTTCGATTCCCCAGTACTCCTGTAAAGTCACCAGATGCACAAAGTGGTGCATGCATCTGGAGTTTTGTATTCAGCAGCAAGGTGCTCTCTTGTACCCTCCTCTCTCTCTCTCCTCTCTCTCTCTCTCTCTCTCTCTCTCTCTCTGCTTGAAAATAAATAAATACTAAAAAAAATAATTAAAGTCGATGTTCCTGAAGAATGATGGTATACGCTTCCCCTCAGATGTTACCAGGCCAAGACCTGGTTGGTGCATCCATAAGGCAGGCAGTTAATACAGACTCAAAGCACCAGCCACTTCCAGCCCAAAGCTCGTCCTGCCGATACTTTTCTGGATGGATCTTCAAAACACAAAGCTCCTTAGAAGAGGTGGGCTTGTCTGTCAATCTTAGCTGGGAGCTAAGGATCCCTCCTGAGTTGATCTACGGGTTCCTTGTGAGTCCTGCCTGCTGGGAGTGGCCAGGGAATGTCTGTGCTCAGGAGGAGGGTGGGGTCTGGCTGGTGCTGGGCCTCAGTGAGATGTCTCTGTTCGCAACATCTGGTCCTGAGGGTGACCACCACTGTCCTGGTGACAGACTCGTGCTGTCTGTGAATTCATACCACCACCTCTAGTCAAGGGCTCCCTCTGGTACCTACTCCATAAATACCGTGAGAAGGAGGAGGAGGAGGCAGAGAAGGTCAGGGGAGAGATCTGCAGAGTGATCTTCTGGGATATTCTCTGATGCCAGACACGGCTTCAGACAGGGGGAAGAGGGTTTTAATGCCTGGTCCCATCCAGTCCTGTCCCATCCATTCTGAAAACGAGCCTCTCACAGACCAGCTTCTCATGTCTTGAAGGTCACTTTTTCTTGAAGTATTTGCTCACATCAAGGCTCAGTAATTTTTTACCTATTGGTCAGACTTGATTAGTTATTGGTTTTGGTCTGACCTATAAAACTAAAACAGCCTTTACATTTAAACTAAGTAATTAAAGTTATGATTGTTTGAGGTACGGGCTCATGTAGCCCAGGCTAGTCTTAAACTCAGTATGTAGTGGAGGATGGCCCCTAAACTCCTGATCCTTCCAGCTTTCAAAGTGCTCGGATTACAGGCATGGGTCACCATGTCTGGTTTGGCTTTTACATTTTTTAAAGAAAAGTAATGTTGTGACTTATGAAATTTTTATGCGAGTCAAGGTTCAGTGTTCACAGAAAACAGTTTTGTTAGAATACAGCATTAGACCTCTGTCTCCAAATTGTGACGAACTTCATTCCATGTAACAGTAACCAGGAGAGACCACCTGATCAATACAATGTAAACGGTCCTTACGGTGTGTTCCTTTCCAGAGAAGGTTATCTGGGCTTGGCATCTATGTCTTTAGGAATTTCTGCCAATTCTGAGATTGAAAAAAATGGCCCAAATCCCATATTCCCCCCCCCCCAGCGGGATCCACCCACTTATTAGCTTTATGTGACCAAAAAATAAATTAAAAATAAAATGTCAAAGTTCCTGTCTTCCCATGTGATCATTTATAGCATCAATACACTCGCTCTCCTCACGGGTTATCAAGGGCTAGGATGGGAATATGCTATAATCATTTATAAACAATAGATTGCTTTTTGTGAAGGGGAAAATAAAATTCCCATGCCTTGGCATCATGAACATGACTCCTGAGGACACTTGTGGTGTGGGCATCACTCAGGGGCCTGCTGAGCTCTGGGGAGGCTTAGGGTTTCTTCTGGAAGGTAGGTAGCCATGCTGTCTTCATTAGGTCCCCAACAACAGACAAGATAAAGAATCCAACTCCAGAGCCCCAGCACCTGCTGCTGCCCTTCCCATTACTGACGCAAGGACGTGTGCACCTGTTCTCAGGTGGGGAGGTGTGCGGGCTGAGGCCAGAGGACCACCTCAGGTGTGGTGTCCGTCTAGCAAAGGCATCTCTCAGCAGCCCAGAGAGCCTCAGGGATCCTGGAGTCTCCACCTCCTTAGCATATCCTGCATTTGACTCAGGGCCTCATGCTTGCCGAGTGCTCACTCTACTGAGCTCTCTCTCTCCAGCCTCGGGAGTCCAAATAGCATTAGGAGAGCCGGGCTATTTCTGAACTGCCAACACTGTGTAGAGAAGGGATGCAGGGGTGTTTCTTCATTGTCCCATATGCATAATTCTGAGCTGATTACGAAATGATCTTTCCCCCTTCTCTGAGGGGCTCTGATGAGGGATACTGATTGTTTCCGCTCTCAGGCATGGTCAGGGCTGGGGGGTTTGGGGAAGGGAAGGAGCTCGGTGCACAAGATCTCTAAGACACTGATGGCTGTTGGAGCACAGGGACAGAAGGAGGTGTCCCTCGCCAACTTCTGGACACTTCTAAACCTGATGAAGGTCTGTTGGCTCTTGGCTCAAAAGCCATGTGCAATCAAAGCAGCGTGTGGGTGGAACAAGAAGAAAGTGGCTGGTTAATTCTGTCAACTCAACAGGATGTAGAATTACCTAGGAGATACCTGGTCATGTCTGTGAGGGAGTTTCTAGACCCAATCTAACTGAATGGCCCCATCACACAAGACGGCCCTTCTCTACTAAGTGTGGCATATTGATGATTTTTTAAAAAGAATGATTCAGGGTTGGGGTGGTAGCTAAGTTGGTAGGGTACCTGTCCAGCATGCATAAAGCCCTGAGTTGAAGCCCTACCAGCACAGAAACTGGACATTGTGGTATATGCCTGGAACCCCAGTACTGGAGAGGTGGAAACAAGAGGATCAGAAGTTCAAGATCATCTTTAGCCTGTCCAAAAACATATCGAATTATTCGTGTTTAATATATACCTCAGGATTCCATTCAGCCCCAAGGGCAACTCTGAGCCAACCAGCCTGGTCTTGGGAAACAATGGATTCTGCAATTGTCTGATTCATCGTCTTGAGGCCCAACTGAGCATAGGAGTCCTCCTCAGGGTACAGGACATGTGTGAGAGGAGCTGGTTAGGAAGGTCAGGTGTGCCTGGCACCTTGGAACCTGTTCCACTTGGCACCATGCCTCAGAGAAGTCTGTGAAAGTGACTGGGAGAGAGAGACTGGCTGTACTCTGTTTGGCTCTGCCCCCCACCCACCTCCTGCCCCGTCCCCTGGGTCCCCCCCTGGCTGCTGTAGTTCACTTGTGGCTCTGTGAGGGTCAGGATGACACTTGGGGGGAGGTTCTCAAGGGACTTTGGGGTTTGAGTCAACGTTACAGGACTGAATAAGACGTGAGTCATGGGGAAAGAGGTAGAAGAGTGAAAGATGGACCAGGCTCCTGTGACTCATGTGATAACACTGTGCAGAGTAAGGGTTCTTGACTTCAGGAAGGGTTGGGCTGGAGGGTGTCTGTGTTCTGCTCTCTGGGGCTTTTCTCTGCCTGTTTTCCAGGGCCCTTTGCTCCCTCCCGCCCATCACTTTGCTTTCTTCAATCTGTCTTTTTCTGACCTTGACTCTCTCCAACAGTCTCCATAACAGATTCCCTCCTCTAGTTTTGAACCAACTTGACAGGCCTCAGGTAGCCTAACGAGACTTATATTTACAGAAAGGATTTTTGCAAAATGAAAAAAAAAGTCTCAGATGAAATCTAAGAATCATTTAACAGATGATACTGAACAAAACTTATAAATCATCTTTCATTGATCACCCAACACCTTTGATTTCACCTTGTCTGAGAGCTATCCCGAGCATATCAGTGAGGAGGAAGAAGAGGAGGAAGAGGGGGAAGAAGAGGAAGAGGGAGTGGGGGAAAGAAAGATAGAAAAGGAAGGGAAGAAAAAGACAAAAAGAAAGCCCAGCACTTCCAGAAGACTTTGCTTCTTATTCTTCCCTGCCTCAGTTTCCTTTTCCTTTCTCTCAACTGATATGCCTCAGTTTACTGCTTCCATACTAGAGCTTAAAGCTCCCTGCAGACTAACTTCCTATTACTTATTGAGGTACCTTCATACCTCCAACAGCGCTTGAAATGTAATAAAGTTTTCAGCTACTGAACAGACATCTGATAAAGATATTTTGAGAGAATCAAGAGGTTTTTTAAATATTTTATTTATTCATTTTCAAGCAGAGAGAGAGAGAGGGGAGAGAGGGAGAGAAAGAGAGAGAGAGCACCAGGGCCACCACCTTGTGGGCCTGGCCCATGTGGGTCCTGGGGAACTGAACCCGGGGCTCTTAGGCACTGGAGGCAAGTGCCTTAACCACTGAGCCATCTCTCCAGCCCGAGAATCAAGGGTTGAAGTGACATAGCTTTCATCAACGGACACGCACTCACTGTGTTCCATACAAACAGAGACGCCCACTGCTGATGACATTCATAGGACACTAACGATATATTCCAGTCCTTCTGCTTAGCTCTTAGCATTCTCTCTCCAAGGCACTGTGCGGTACTGTCAGGATTCCGCTATTTATCTTACCAGCCACCTGCCCGAGAACATGACGACACTCTTATGTTAACCTGGACAGAGCGTGTCATCAAAGATTCATCTCCATCTGAGTTAACCAAACTCACCTTTAAAACAGCAATTTTCCAATTGTGTGATGTAAATAGAAGCAGGCTGGGGCCAGGCAGGAGGTGCACACTCCTGCAATCCGTGTCCTGTGAGTAATCCATGACTCACCGGAAAAAGAATAAGCTTACTTCTGTGCAGGCATGACACAGATATAGAGTCAGGACAGAAACCCTCAGCCTGCCTTTCCAGGGATGGAGAGAGCATTTTATGAAGGCTTTGGCGGCATCTGAGCAGGGTGAGAGGTGCGAAAGGTGGACTTTCCAATAGTCCGGGAGGGCTTTAAACACCTGTTGTGGTCAGCTTTCTAGTTGCTGAGCAGAAAGAACCTGAGCAAAAGCAGCTTGTGGAGGAATGGGTTTATATGGCTTACAGACTCGAGGGGAGACTCCATCCTGGCAGGGAAAACGATGGCATGAGCGGAGGGCTGGACATCACCTCCGCCACAGCCCTGCAAACAGCGGCAGGAAGGTGTGCCAAACTCTGGCAAGGGGGAGCTGGCTTATAACCCCCATAAGCCCACCCCCAATAACACAGCTCTAGTGAGGTTCTAATTCCCGAATTGCCATCAGATGAGGATCCATCTATCCGAACACATTCATTTGTTTGTGGGGGACGCCTGGATCAAACCATGACAACACCATTCTCCAGTTTTAAACACACGTCGATTGCTCATTGGAAAACTGTCAATCCTCTCTGAAAAGAAAACAGGTGTCTTCTAAATTTCGAGTTCAGGCCAAAACCTACATGACTGAGTCCGAAGGTGAAGCTGGCGCTTGGCATTGATTTTCTAACCACAAAATTACAGAAACAGAGGAAGCTAGACGTGACTCCAGAGGTGTTTCTGCATTAGGGTGACACTTTCCAGTTCACAGGATCCATTTCTCACTCTCGTTTCCACTGGGCAGTGTGTCAGAGGGTGGGTAGGACAGGCAGAATCCCCCGGGACACAGGAGGCAGAGGGACAAGATGTGGGTGCTCGCTTTGGCAGCACATATACTTAAAAAATGGAAGTAGGGCTGGAGAGATAGCTCAGCGGTTAAGGCACTTGCCTCCAGTGCCTAAGGCCCTGGGTTCAATTCCCCAGGACCCACATAAGCCAGACCCACAAGGTGGTAGCCCTCTCTCTCTCTTTCTCTCTCTCTCTCTTTCTCTGTATCTGTCTGCTTGAAAATGAATAAATAAAATATTTTTTAAAAAATGGAAGTATACAGAGAAGATTAGCTTGGTCCCTGCAGAAGATGATGGTGAGGATGAGGATGAAGGTTGGGAAATGTAAGTGGGCCATGAGATTTTTTTCTGTTTTTTGGGAGACAGGGTCTCCTTATGTAGCTTTGGCCAGCCTGGAACTCTCTCTTACAGTGTGGCCTCAAACTTGTGGAGATCCTCCCGCCTGTCTCTTGAGTGATGGGATTGTAGGCATTCGACGCCATGTCAGGCCATGACTTCTTTGTTTGATAAACAGAAGGGACTCCTACCTTGATGCGTTTGTTGTTACCGTTTTGTTTTCTGAGTCAGGCTCCCCATATATAGCCCAGGCTGGCCTTGAACTTATTTTTCTGTTGTGGCCTCTTGAGTGCCAGGCTGATCTAGCCGTCATTGTTTTTATAGTTTCCTACTATGCTTTCATCTTTCTCGGGAGTGTTTTTATGCTAGGAGGCTTTTATTTTTATTTTTGTTTTTTTTTAGGAGGCTTTTAAAAACGATGTCAATTTCATTAGGGTATACAAGTAAAATATATGAGCAGATCATATTGGATCAAGGAACTCAAAGACCCTTCCAAGAACCCAAGAAGAAGTTGGGCCCCGACTTCATGAAGACCACAAAGACTCAAGTGTGGATCAAACAAAAAGTAAAATTGGCTTCCAGAAATTCTGTGATTCCTCCCAAATCATGTTTAGACATCAATCACTGGTTAAAAATACTAATTCCTCAAATGGAAACAAGCTAGGAAATTGTCTCATCTGTCACTGGGAAGATAAATTTTGATTTAGTCCTGTTTCTTTTCCACGGAATTTGGGAGAGTTTAAAAATAATTTATCTGCTCTCGCCTAACTCTATCATAAAGTTCTACCATTTCTGGTCATTTCCTGTGCTTTGGAAAGAAAAGAGTTGGCCTCCTGTTGAGGGGTTATACTGACTGTCAATTTGACAGAATCACCCGAGAGATCGCTGTGCACATGTCTGTCTGTGAGGGATTAGAGTCGGTTGAGAAGGTAAGACCTACTTTCACTGTGATCGGCACCATTCCATGGGCTGGGGTCCTGGACTGGATAAAACAGAGAGAGTTGGCTGAGCGGCAGCGCTCAGCACTCTCCCCCTCCTCACTGAGCTAACTTGACCACCCCCTCCCTGAGCTCTGACGGCCATGCCTTCCCCAGCATGACAGAGCGGAACCTTCTAACTGTGACTGAAATAAAGCTTTCCTGCCCCTAGTTGCTTCTGGTCCATTTTTGGTCAGAGCAATGCACCCCTTTCCTTCAAGGTCACCCTCACGAGCATGCTACGGGAAGATCCCACCAGCAAGGAAGTGACAGTTGCATTTCAGAGGCATTTGATTATCTCAGCTGCGATAGTTGATCTCTGGTGGTCAACTTGACAGGATTTAGAGACATCATGGAAACAAACCTCTTGCTACTTCTGCTAGGGGTTTTCTAGGTCGTGTTAAATGAGGTGGGGAGAACCAGCACACTCGCTGTGGGCAGCGAGGCTCATTCCACAAGTTAGGGGGCTGGCTTCTGCATGACACTCATTACTTCCTCTCTGCTGATGTGACAGTGTTTCTCTTGCCATGTTTTCTCTACCGGGATGGACCTCCCCTTGCAACTAAACTGAAACAAACCTTTTCTTAATCTGCTTCTGGTGAGTCTTTGGGGTATCAATGAGAGAGTAATTGCTACATCAGCTTTCACTCTATAGGATGGTGTTGCGGTCAGCTTTCTAGTTGCTGCGCAGAAAGAACCCAAGCAAAAGCGGCTTATGGAGGAATGGGTTTATTTGGACTCGAGGGGAGACTCCATCCTGGCAGGGAAGACGATGGCATGAGCAGAGGTGGACATCACCTCCGCCATAGCACTGCAAACAGTGGCAGGAAGGTGTGCCAAACACTGGCAAGGGGAAGCTGGCTTATAACCCCAAAAGCCCACCCCCAACAACACAGCTCTAGCGAGGTTGTAATTCCTGAACTGCCATCAGCTGAGGATCGACCTATCAGAACACATTCATTTGTTTGTGGGGGACGCCTGGATCAAACCATGACAGATGGGAACTTTTGATTTCCTAGCTCCCCTCAGTCATTGCAACAGAGAGCATTGCTCAGAGCACCCAAAGCCATCTGCACCCAAGGTTTTCCCTGACCACACAGCCCAGCGAGCCATGGATGAAAGCTGTCTGCTCTGAGGAAGCGGGCACAGCAAGAAAGCCAGGGAAATTTATGGTCCTTTAGAGTTAGTTATCCAGGTGAAAACACAGGGCGGAGGGGTGGTGGTTCACTGTTTGAAGCCCCGCTAGAGTCAGTCTGAAAAGTTTCTCATTTGCTTCCACCTCGCTCTTAAGACCTTGGGTAGGGGAGGCGACATCCACTTTCTCTGTGTCCTGATCTTTGAAAGTGGGATGGCAGTTTTAGCTCATAGATTTTTGACAAGCCGTGAACTTGTATCAATACACACCAACAATGAGGTTGCTATATGCAAAGCAAGCCGTCAGCAGACATTAGCTATAACTGCCTTGTTTTCATAGGAATTAAGAATTTTTTTGATCTTCTCGGGCCTCTTGGAATACCTCTCCATATGCACACACACATACGTGTACCACACCACGCATACCACACATGCAGAAAATTAAGGAGCAATACTCCAGAACACCAAGAAAGAAAGATAACCCCTCTCCATTCTGTCCCCTTTCAAAATAAGCTTTTTTATTGGTAAGTGTTCTGACATTTTAAATGTATAGGCTGGAAGAATTACCCAGTGCCAGGATAATGTTCCTCACACAGAGGAAAACTGCTGATCGCCCCAAGGGCCTCTGGCATTTAAGACCAGTGTTTCTGAGAATGAATTCTCAAGAGCCTTTCAATCAGTGTCCCAGCACCCAGTGTCCTTGGTAATCAGTGTTTCTCCTCTCATTTGGTCACCATGGAAGGCTGTGACCTGGTGTTCCTAATGCTAACGATTATCAGCAACTGAAAATCATTTACCAGGGCTGTACGTCTAGCCAGCCCCTGCCTTTGAGCAAACTGCACAGACCATTCGCAAAGGGCTGATCTTACTCTCTGGACCTCATTTCATTTGCTCCTCAGCAAGTCGATCACCACCAGCATCTGGGATATGAAGTATTCTTCATGATGAACACGAAAATGCTTGGAGACAATGCAAACCTGCCCCAAGCCATGGGTGGAGGAGAACTATGTCTTTTCATCCCTCTGCTTTCTGCTTATGCTTTTGAGGGTCTCACTCTAGCCTTGATCTCACAATGATCCTACCTCTCCCTCCCGTGCTAGGATTAAAGGCGTGCAACCCCACTTGGCCTCATTTCTCTGCCTGTTAACAGTCTCCCAACACTACAAACAGCAAATGGAGACCCACAATGGCTCAAATGTAGAATGTGTTCTAATGACGTTAGTCCCAATACTTGGTGTTCAGTATATTAATGTCTATTTTCCAGAGCCTCAGGTATACTCTATAGCTTATTCATTTATGATTCGATTAGTATGTGGAAGTCACATGGTAGAGGTCAGGCACTGAGCTCACTGCTGAGGATATACAGGGAAGGAACCTCATCTCCAAAGAGCCTATGTTCCTGAGAGCTTGTCTCACCTTTGGTGAAACTTCTAGAGATACAACCACGCACCTATAATCCCAGCACTCT